>JAHREE010000480.1:6726775-6761292 GCA_033628505.1 Tringa tobata
CCAAACTAAACATGCCCAGTTCCCTCAGCCTCTCCTCATAGGACTTGAGAATGAGAAGAAAAGATAGATTTTTATGGTCACAAAATGAAACAGTAACCAAGCCCCTTTATTTATACAGTCCCATAAAACTTTGGAACCCAACCTTGTTTTGCAAACTGAAGACTATCAGCTCAATCTGGTACAGTGTGGTCGGAAAACCCAAACCTTACTGAGTAGCAGTGTCACCTCAGTGAGGTTTAAACCCACATCTTTTAACTACAAATTGCTTAGTACCAGTCAATATTTATAGAACTGAAAAATAATATAAATTCATGAACAAGCACATAAACAACACTAATGTTTATAATGGATCGTATTCCATGTCTTATTGTATGAACGCATGCCATTTCAATCGGATGTATATATTGCAAAGATATATTTCAAACACATTTAAGAACACCAGCAAAAGAGATTTGCTCTCATTTCTTTTGTATATTTTTACAGAAAACAGAATTGTTCTGAATATACTTTTAGTACTTACCGTTGTGCTGTATTTCTGAGAAGGCTTCAGAATTTCCCCATACGAGGCAGCATGATGTCATTTCAGTTACAGCGGAAGTTTTTCCTGTTAGGATGAAATATATAGTGCTCTTTGGTAAATAAAGAAAAAAAATGCATGCTTGTGAGTCACAAATGGTGAAAAAAAAAGTTATTTATTAAATTAACTGTAATTCTGTTTTTCAAAATTAGAAAAAAGAAAAATAATAATATTGATACCCAGAGAATAAATACATTGATCATAATCCATTGATTTTTGTCTTAGAAATTATTAGCAATATTTTTTCTTTGCAGACTGATCACTGCTACAAAAATATAATTGTTTTTAAAACTATATACCACAACAGTATACATTTTGGGGGAAAAAAAAGCTAAGGCAAGCACTTCAAAATAATAATAATAAAAAAATCTCCACAAAACCTTGAGTTTTGCATCATACATTTATAAAATATTTCTGTAGACATATATCATACATATCCAAATCTAAAATATAAAAATTCAAATATTGAAATATATTAATAATATTTTTAAAAACCAGTTTGACTATTATTTATTCTTTCCTATGGCTTATGCATGTAGCTTATACTTCAAATGACATTTCAATGGATAGACTATTTACCAATAGTATCCATTTTAGATAGACTATTTAGACAAACCAATATAGGGGATACCAACAGTCTTCTCTGTCAGGAGTACCTTGAGACACTGCAATTTAAAACTCAAACCTTAATAGTGTTGAGAAAGCTATTTCAGGTAATTTGCATAGGTTCCAAGGCTCTATTAGCTGAAATACTTCTCTTCCCTCAAAGGCCAGCAGAGTTGATTTTATGCCATTTATAGCTGCACACATTTTGAAGGGGTAATTCGTTCATTACTTGTTTGGTTTTTTTCTGTAACTCTTAAAGAACCAAGGCACTTCATATAATTTTCTCTTTTTTTTTTTTTTTTCATTAAGTTATCAACACAGAGAAGCACTCTGTGTGAAAAATACCATTTCAAAATAAATCACAGGAGCAAGAGTGATGCCATAAAGTATTCCTCTTAGCTTGGTAATATGTCAAGCAAACTTATCATTTCTGAAAAATCACACAATGCATTTGGCCGCAGTATAGTGCCTATTAACACTGTAGAAACACTTCTGCAATAAGATGACAAATATATTCCACAAACTGATATGGGTTTCAGGGTCCACCTGCATGTTATTCATCAGTAGGAACAGATATGACTTCCAGACAACTGGTAAAGTATGGACTATCATCACAAGTAATATATCTATATACACACACACAAACAAACACATTCTTTCTAAGTATGTGTGTGTATGTATTTATACAGTAAGTTAAGAAATAAAATAGTTTTTAGCAATAAAGATCCTAAGGATTATAGCACTGAGTTTCCATCTTGTATTTCAGAAAATTTTCTCATAGCGTTTAAAGAAAAAAACATCAGATTTTAGACTTCACTTTTGACAAAAATCAGTGGTGTAAATGAAATCAGGCTTTAACACTTATTTGCTACTGGCAGATTCTGCAGCCTTAATCACACTGAATAACTTTTTCTCATTAATGGCTTTGCTTCACTACAGCCAAACCACTCCCTATAAGTGCAATTCATTTTAACAGCTGCAAACACAGTTCTCGATTCCATGTAAAGAAGCCGATTATCTTTAAAAACTGGAAATAAATGCCAGTGGATGGATATCTGAATATATGTCTGAAAGGGAGAAATTTAGGAAAATGGAAGCAAAGCAAAATTCCTTATGAATAAGCAATGTGTGAAACACTCTAGCTAAACTGTGAAAGTGTCCATCTGGACACTTGCTGCAGGGGAAGCCTGGCAACACTGCAATTTTTCATACACACCCATTGAGGAATCAGAAGTTGAAGTTTAGGGCAATCTTTATTCCAAGCTACGGTAATGTCTTAAATCTCTCCACATGACAATGGCACTTTTACTGGAAATTTCACTGCTCACGTAGCCATTCCAATTCTCCAACAGTAGTAGGTGATTAAACCTAGGATATAAGAAATAAGGAAGAATTTAAGGAATGGCTGGACAGTGAAAATCTACTAAGGCTGAAAGAGCTTCCCCTCTTGGTTATTTTAAACTTGCATTTCTTTATTTCAGTAGACTTTTTAGTTTAATTCCTGCTACTAATTGCATTGGCTTTGCTAGTAAACATGGGAATTGCATTCACTGTATTTCCATAGCACCTAAACAGTCTCCAGCTTTGAAGCATAAAAATGAATGACGGAAGTGCTACTTGTGAACTAGGTTTTCCAGGTTTATCTTTGTACCTAGGTGTTTATCCTTTTCATTTTTAGTTTGTCTTACAGATCTTATAATTCTCCGTGCTAGAGTGATTTTAATTGTAGATGAACAGATTATAGTTTAGACTTTACATGTTCTAGTAAACCACAGTTTTTTCTTGTGCATTTACAGGTTGTTTAGACTTTGTCTCTGTAACAGGCAATTGCTCTCAAAAAACCAACTGCAAACACTGCACTTTGTATCCGTATGCTTTTGGGGGCAAGCATGGGCACACATGTTAAAAGACTAGTAGTCAAATTTTAAGAAAAAATATAGACACCATGTAGATATAGTTTTCTTTTTTAAAGTGTAATTTTATCTCTATATTTGTGACAACTGATTTCCTCATAATTATAAAAATTTAATAAAAATGTTAAGGGAATTTGGCAGTCTTTTAAGCGCATTTTCCTGAAGTCTAAAACAGGGTTTCTCACCAGTTCACAGACTCATAGGTGACTTAAATCTGATAGTGCTATAATGACCCATTTTAATGCTACTCAGTTTAAGCTTACTTAATTGGCTCATTTCTCAGAATTATCACAACAGTTTCTGAGTTTATAGGTGATACAACAACAGGCAACTAAGACTAATGTTCTGTCATTATATTTACACAGTTATCTTAGTCTTTACCTGAGAAATAAAACCTCTGCCTCATAAAAAATTTGGTTTGTTTTAAACATGATGAACTACTCTCTCCAGCTATCCCGAAAAATTCTGACAGCTCTTGTCAATACCCAGATGTAAGCTAAAAATATTTGTTTATTATTTGATGCTCAATTTTAGTCATCACAATGACTGGACTACCGTGATTTACTTCAGTTTGAGCAGACAGGTTCATGAAGTCTCCCTGAGAAAATGTACCATTTAAAATACAGTCTAGCATCTTTAAATACATCTCTCAATTTGTATCATTTTTTCCCTGTTGATTCAGTTTCATATCAAGTACTTTCTTTTGAACATTTTGATAATAAGGTCTCCCCATGGTTAAATTCAAGAATTTCATCTGTAGTGACACATTTTATAGCAATTAAATTTTCAAAATTTTTGAACTATAAATAGAAAATCACTGACTAAACAATGGGTAAATGCATCTGGGCAATTCTGTGATGTTATCCCAGTATCAATAGCCCAGAAGTCACAATATCAGATAAGCAGATGATGCTATTTCAACTGTTTATTGCCTGCACAGTTTGGGAAGAAGAGGGTGTTCAGAAGAGAAAAGCCAGCTAGAGGTAGATCTCACAGCAGGAAAAGGACACAGACCAGCTACAGGCGTATCTGAGATATGCAAATGAAATCAGCTTTTTCCCTAATTAGGCATTTGAAAGCTAAATAACTAAATCTGACCTCAGGCCTCCTTTGCATTTAGTAAGAAAAAAATAGGCATCCCATATCTCCATGAATCAAAGAGTGTGGGCTTTAAGTAAGAAAACAAACAACCCACTCTTCACGTATACCAAATGAAGCAATATTGACTTATAGATATCTAAGAAATGAGTGATGGTGTCTTCTTTTTCTTTAGTTTAAACAAATATAAGTAAGAATCAAATAATTGAAAGCGAATCAAATAATGCAAAGTGAAATGTAATAATGCAGGGAAATGTAACTTCTCCTTTGCTAAATGTGCCCTAACTCTCTTTTTGCCTAGAAAGAGGAAATTCACCAGCAAGAAAAAGCTCCCATTTTGGATACCCATTTTTCAACTTTCATCGAAAGCAGCACACCAGAACAAGAAATGAAGCCACTCATGCACACACTCCCTCTTAAATGAATATATTCCAAGTTGTTTTGCTTGTCTTCAAGCAAATCAGAAAGATGTGGCAGAACCTGTGTTGTTTCTTTCTCCCTTGAACATAGTAGCTTCCTCACGATTCTCTGCTCATCTCCTTCTGCTTTAAATAATTAAATCTATGAACCTAACTGTGCCTCTGGTCTTGATCCCTGCCTGTCCCATAAGAATCCCCTTGAGGTAGCATACTCTGAGAAAGCAGGAAAAAGAGACTGACGCTTTTCTAAAGTCAAAGGTAAGGGACAGTATTCTCAGCCACAAGCAACTAGAATATCCCACAGAACAACTGGGTAGCTTCAGAGAGAAACGACAAAAAAAAGAATCTGTATGATTCTGTGGCAAGGTCTACAAGGGTAATAAAAATCCTAGCAGAGACCAGAGTTGAACAGAGAAAGCAGGCAGAACAGCCTGACATAAACAACAGCCAGACATTCCTCTTAGAGAAAATGGGCTGCTACCAAGTATGTAACTGCAGCAGCAGAGGAATGATAACACAGAAGCGGAAAGGCTGCTGTTCGTAAGGCGCAATGGCATGTGAATTTTCAGAGAATTCACATGCCATTGAGGTCCTTATTTTTTCCAAAAAGTACTAACATTTCTTGAAAAATCTTCTTGTCTTCAAAAGTATTTAGATATGCTAATAAGTATTTAGACATGCTAATAAGGCAGGTTCATTTCTCATGAGGGGTACATCAGTACCACCATGAACTACCTACCAAAACAAAGATATCATGTGATACAGCAGATAAACAGATTAAAAACTCATCAGAAGAATGAATGAGGGGCAATATTTGAATAGCATAGAATAGCATATAATACACTTTTCATTAGAAAATGTGAGGATTTTTGCAACACCAACAAATGGAAACCTAAAGGATGAAAGGACAACAATATCAGTACAATGAGGTTCCAAACAAACCTATTAATTAATAAAACAGGTCAGAACCTGAAAAGATGCAGAAAAAAAATATGCTGAAGGGGGAAAAAAAGAAAAACAATAACAACAATAACAACAAAAAACCCACAACCCCCCCAAAAAACCAACCACAAACCACAAAAAGCAGGCTGGAAACAAAGATGCTTGAATCAAAACAAAACAAAAGAAATCTTCTGAAGAATTCACAAACTGCTATGAGAAGGCAGGAAAAATTAAACTCATGTACCCTGGGCCCAAAACAGCAACACACATGAAAGAAATGCTGATGATGCAGAAGGATTTGCCGTGTTAAGAAATTCTGAATGGTAAATGGAACAATAAATCCCCTTAGGGGAACTCCAGGCCAGAAAGTAGCAATGCCAAGAAAGCATGTAGAATAAGACATGGTAAAAACGAAGGACATAAGAAAGGCTAAGTCTAAGGTCAAAGAGAAGGGGAGAAAGTGCCAGTCCTATGTCAAAAGAAAAGGTTGATTCTCAAGTCAGGCATAAGAGAAAGGCCAACCCTGAGATTAAGGAGGAGGAGGAAAAGGAGAATAAAATACAGCTAAAGGAGAAAGACAGCAGCAAGGGGAGTGGAAAAGACCAAACCAAATGATAATAAAGAAAAAAAAGATTAAGGACAAACCCCAAGTCAAAGGAACAGAATCCAAAGAGAGCTTCAAGACCATGCTGAGACATACTGAAATTAAAGATCAGTTGGAACAGCAAGAGCTCCACATAATAACTCTCAAGCCTGTCAAGGTACAGCTTTCAGAGATTGTAGACAGGGAATCAGATGAATAGAAGACAGAATAATCCATCCAGTGTCATGAAGTTCAGATCATATATTCAGTCCTCACTACAAGTATATAGTTAAGTCTCCTTGGGTCTTTTAATATTATTTCTGTGTTTCTGAAACTAACAGCAAGAAATGTGCCAAAAGGCGCTTTAACATCTATTACAGCAAGGCTCTCACTATGCTTGAAGTAATGTTGTCTATCTGTGCCACTTCCAAATTATTACCAGTAAAGCAATTACCCTTGATGAAATCATATACGTGTCTCTGTGCGCAAGCAAGCTCTTATAAATATCTCTGCCTTCCTCCCATATGATTTTTTTGAAAAGCCTAGGTAATTCAGGAGGAAATTCTCTTAAAATATTCATAGCCAGAAAGACTGGAAGGACTAAAAATTCATTCAATGAAAATTCTTAAGTGAAAATGCTTTTATCTTTACTTTATACAAATGATGTCAGATGCTATCATAGTTGGTTAATGCACAGTCAAAATGTAAGCCACTGACCTATTTTTCACACATCCTCCCCCCCAAAAATGCAGTGTAAGGTGAAAGAAATTGCAATCCCAGAGATTGCAATCAAACTCAAATCAGCGCATCAAAATCTATTTGCACTTAGGTCTTTGCCTGTCTAGCTGCATAAATTTCCGTTCCTATACTATCTAAACATCTTTCCGATGGATAGACAGGCACAGGGAAGCTATTCAAGTTCAGTGTTGATGTAACTGAGAAGTTGCCAGAGATACAAGTCAGATGTCCCTGACTGGCAACATCGCCAGAAGTTCTGAGACTTCCTCCTCTTGAAAACTGAGGTCTTACTAATTTTCACCTTCATGGTGTTTCCCAGTTCTCCAGAACCAAATTAAAATGTTAGTAAACCAAAGCATAGAATGTGACACACCTATATTGCATCTCCAAAATAAATATTCACAGAAAACTTTTCAGCCCAGCACATCCCAGAGGGCACCACCAGCCCCGACTGTCCTTGTCCAGCCCTGCAAGGCTTCCCCTACCCTGTCCAGGGCCCAGGACCCCATGTCAGCCCCCCTGGGGCCATCAACACTTGCCCCAGCAACACTGCACCAAGACCGGTCTCAAGCCCTATCAGGCCTGTCAGCCCTGCCCTGCCTTGCCTGGCAATGGGGATCCCTAATCCGGGCCCACTCACAGGCCCATGTCCTGGCCTCAGCCCATCCCCTGGGAGGGACATACCAGTTGCCTGAGGCTGGGGATGTCCCAGTGCCCCCAGTTGCCCTGGGTCTGGCTGGGCATGGGACAGGCCTTGGCTGCCAGGCTGTGCCATCACCCACCATGGAGAGCACCCAATGCTCCTGGCCCCTGGCATGCCAACATTAACAAGTTCAGAACTGCAAGTGAACTGTTCACGCACCAAAGAATTCTAACTTTGACCAGATGCATGATGAGAGACAAATGAGGAGCATATGGTCGGCGGGGCGGTGGCGACAGCGGCGGCGACGGCGACGAGGACGAGAACTGAGGTGAGCCCGTGGAGAGGGCCAGATCGTGCAGTGCTGAGGGGCTTCCGAGCTCAGGGACCCCCCGGCTCACAGTCCCAGCCCTAGAGGGAACACGGAAGTCCGCGGAGGGGGGAGTGGCCAGGAGCCACGCGGAGATTTAAAGGCAGTGAGAGTAGGCCCTCAGTCGGCGGGCGGGGTGGTGGCAGACTCTTTAGAGCGTGGGCACGCGAGAGTGAAAACAACCAAGATGGTCTCCTCTCAGTCTGCAGCCACAGCCACAAAAGAACAGAGTGTGCCAAACTGACCCGCCACAGAGACATGCAGCTCTCCAGGTGACGGGCTGCAGGGACTGTCAGTCCCTCTTGCTGGAGGACAGCGAAGACAACGCCTGTGTGCGCTGTGACCAAATCAACAATCTGCTCAGCCTCGTGGCTGAGCTTAAAGAGGAAGTGGAAAGACTGAGGGGCATTAGGGAATGCAAAGAGGAAATGCCATCCTTAGGGAAAAGGCCCCCAGAGGGCCGTGCTGCCATCCAGCGGGATCTGGACAGGCTGGAGAGCTGGGCAAGGAAGAACCTCATGAGGTTCAACAGGGATAAGTGTAGGGTCTTGCACCTGGGAAAGAAGAATGTTAGGCATCAATACAGGTTAGGCATGGACCTGCTGGCGACAAGCTCCGAAGAAAAGGATCTGGGGGTCCTGGTGGACAATAAAATGACAATGAGCAAACAGTGTGCTCTTGTAGCCAGGAGGGCCAACGGAATCCTGGGCTGCATAGGGAAGAGTGTGGCCAGCAGGTCGAGGGAGGTCATTCTCCCCCTCTACTCTGCGCTGGTGAGGCCACAACTGGAATACTGTGTCCAGTTCTGGGCTCCCCAGTTCAAGAGGGATAGGGAACTACTGGAAAGAGTCCAGCGTAGGGCTACAAAGATGATTCGAGGACTGGAGCATCTCCCTTATGAGGAGAGGCTGAGAGAGCTGGGACTCTTTAGTCTGGAGAAGAGAAGGCTGAGGGGAGACCTTATTAATGCCTATAAGTATCTCAAGGGCGGACTGAAGGAGGAGGGAACCAGACTCTTTTCAGTAGTTGCCAGTGAGAGGACAAGGGGTAATGGGCACAAGTTGGAACATAAGACGTTCCACTTGAATATGAGGAGGAACTTTTTCACAGTGAGGGTGACGGAGCCCTGGAACAGGCTGCCCAGGGAGGTCGTGGAGTCCCCTTCTTTGGAGATTTTCAAGACCCGCCTGGATGCCATCCTGAGTAGCATGATCTGACATGCTCTGGGTGGTCCTGCTTTGGCAGGAGAGTTGGACTAGATGATCTCTATGGTCCCTTCCAACTCTAAGGAATCTGAATCTGGAATCAGTGAAATTCAGTGAAATTCAGTGAAACAGGGGAAGGCTCTACGAGAAAAAGAGGACCCTGTATCCAGCCCCAGTCAGGCTAAAGATGGAAGCCTAGATAATAACAGTGAAGGGAGAAAAACTCATGCTCAGGGCTGCAGAGAAACTCCTCCCTTGCCCACTGCACCCTGCCCAGTTCCTCTCAAGAACAGATATGAGGCTCTGGTTGAGGAAGGCCAGTTGAGTGAGAAAGTAGTTGATGAGCAACCTACATCACAAACACGCCGGTCAAAAAAATGTACACCTCCGATCACCAGCACACCCACAAGGGGAAAAAGGAGAGTTATAGTTGTGAGTGACTCCTTAGGAAGGGGGACGGAAGGCCCAGTGTGCCGGGTGGACCCTCCACAGAGGGAAGTTTGTTGTCTCCCTGAAGTCCAGGTAAAAGACATCACCAGGAAACTTCCTGGTTTAGTGCATCGTTCAGACTACTATCCATTATTGATTTTTCAGGTAGGTACAGAAGAATCTGCAAACCGCAGCTCAAGGTCAACAAAAAGAGACTTCAGGTAGTTGGGAAGGGTGCTTAGGGGATCTGGGGCACAGGTGGTCTTCTCATCATACCTTCCTGTAGTGGGCAAGGATGCTGGGAGGAACAGAAATATTCAGCCGATTAACATGTGGCTCCATAGCTGGTGCCACTGCCATAAGTTTGGATTCTTTGACAATAGATTAGCCGGTACAACACCAGGCCTGTTAACACCTAATGGAAGGTGCCTCTCTCAAATTGGGAAGGGGGCTCTTGCCCAAGAGATTGTGGGTTTGATAGACAGGGCTTTAAACTAAATGGGAGGGAGGAGGGGGTTGATACCAAGCTTATCTGTGATAAGCTTTGGGGTACCACACCAGGGTTAGAGGGACAGGGTGCTAGTAAGGGCCTTCAGCCTGGCTCCCTGAGCCAAGCTGGAGACCCTTTACTACAGTCAAAGTCTTAGGGTGATAAGCCAGCAGCTCCTGGGGTAGATGCAGTACACAGAGATACACCTAAGAGACACTCCAGGGAGTATTCCCCTAAGAAGGCAGCACAGCCAACAGCCCAGCTGAAGTGCCTCTACACCAGTGCATGCAGCATGGGCAACAAACAGGAGGAGTTGGAAGCTACTGTGCTACTGAAAAGATATGATATAGTGACCATCACTGAAACCTGGTAGGATGAATCCCACCAGGTTTTTAAGGCTATTTTATGACTATTAAGGGCTACAAGTTGTTCAGAAGAGACAGGTGAGGAAGGAGGGGCGAAGGTGTTGCCCTTTATATTAAGGAATGGATAGAGAGTGAGAAGATGTCCCTAAAACCCTCCCTGGTGTCAGATGAGAGAGTTGAAAGCCTGTGGGTATGGATTAAGGGGCAGGCCAATATGAGGGACACTGTTGTGGGCGTTTTATTACAGGCCACCTGATCAGAATGGAGAAGTTGATGAGGCCTTTTACAATCAGCTTCAAGTAGCCTCGCAATTACAGGCCTTTGTTCTTGTGGGGGACTTCAATTACCCAGATATCTGCTGGAAGGACAACACAGCCAGGAATATACAGTCTAAGAGGTTCCTCCAGTGTATTGATGACAACTTCTTAACCCAGCTGGTGGAAGAGCCAATGAGGAAAGAAGCACTACTGGACCTAGTACTGACAAACAAAGAGGGACTAGTGGAGGATATCAAGCTTGAGGAAAACCTTGGTAGCAGTGACCATGGAAAGATAGAGTTCAGGATTGTGGGTAGCATCCACAAAACAAGTAGGACTGAAACTTTAGATTTCAAGAGGGCTAACTTTGTCCTTTTAAAGAAGTTGCTAGGTGCAATTCCATGGGCTAGGGCTCTGGAAGTTAAGGGGGCTCAGGAGAGCTGGGCAATATTCAAACATTGCTTTCTACAAGCTCAGGATCAGTGCATTCCCAAGAGCAAGAAATCGAGCAAGGGAAGCAGGAGATCTGGGTGGTTGAGCAGGGACCTTCTGAAAAAACTAAAGTGGAAGAAGTTTAAACCGAGTGGAAGAAGGGACTGACCACTTGGGAGGATTACAGGGGTGCTGTTAGACTATGGAAGGTAGAAACAAGGAAAGCCAAGGCCTCCTTGGAATTAAAATTGGCAAGAGATGTGAAAGTCAACAAGAAGGGGGTTTTCAATTATATTGGAGGCAAAAGGAAAACTAAAGAAAATGTGGGCCCTTTGTTGGATGAGTCGGGTGCCATGGTAACAGAGGATGCAGGGAAGGCTGAGTTGCTAAATGCCTTCTTTGCCTCAGTCTTTACTGCTCAGGCCATCCCCCGGGAGCCATGGACTTTGGATGAATCAGAGGAAGTCTGGACTAAGGAAGATCTTCCCTTGGTGGAGGAGGACCAAGTTAGAGATCAGTTAAGAAGGCTGGATATCCACAAGTCCATGGGTCCAGATGGGATACACCTGAAAGTGCTGAGGGAATTGGCAGAAGTCATTGCAGGACCACTCTCCATCATCTTTGAGAGGTCCTGGAGAACAGGTGAGGTGCCCAAGGACTGGAGAAAAGCCAATGTCATCCCAATCTTCAAAAAGGGCAAGAAGGAGGACCCGGGAAATTACAGAACGGTCAGCCTCACCTCCATCCCTAGAAAGGTCATGGAATGGCTCATCCTGAGTGCCATCTCAGAGCATATGGAGGAAAAGAAAGCTATCAGAAGTAGTCAACATGGATTTACCAAGGGGAAGTCATGTCAGACTAAAATCATAGCTTTCCATGATGGTATGACTGGTTGGATAGATGAGAAGAGGGTGGTGGATGTTGTCTACCTTGACTTCAGCAAGGCTTTCAACACCATCTCCCACAGCATCCTCATAGCTAAGCATAGTAAGTGTGGGTTAGATGAATGGGCAGTTCAGGGGATTGAAAACTGGCTGAAAGACAGAGCTCAGAGGGTTGTGATTAGGGGCACAGAATCCAGCTGGAAGTCTGTAACAAGTGGTGTTCCCCAGGGGTCAGTACTGAGTCCTGTCCTCTTCAATATATTCATCAATGACCTGGATGAAGAGATGGAATGTACCCTCAGCAAATTTGCTGATGACAGAAAACTAGGAGGGGTGTCTGACACCCCAGAAGGCTGGGCTGCCATACAGAGAGACCTGGACAGGCTGGAGAGATGGGCAGAGAGAAACCTAATGAAATTCAACAAGGGCAAGTATAGGGTGCTTCACCTGGGGAGAAAGAACCCCAAGCACCAGTACAGGTTGAGGGCTGACCTGCTGGAGAGCAGCTCTGAGGAAGAAGACCTGGGAGTCTTGGTGAACAACAGGATGGCCAGCAATGTGCCCTTGTGGCCAAGAAGGCCAATGGCATCCTGGGATGCATCAAGAAGAGCGTGGCCAGCAGGTCGAGGGAGGTCGTACTGCCCCTCTACTCTGCCCTGGTGAGGCTCCATCTGGAGTACTGTGTCCAGTTCTGGGCCCCCCAGTTCAAGAAGGACAGGGAACTGCTGGAGAGGGTACAGCAAAGGACCACAAAGATGATTAAGGTCCTGGAGCATCTCTCCTCTGAGGAGAGGCTGAGGGACTTGAGTCTTTTTAGTCTTGAGAAGAGAAGACTTAGGGGGGATCTAATCAATGCTTACCGATACTTAATGGGAGGGTACCAGGAGGACGGGGCTGGTCTTTTTTCAGTGGTGCCCAGTGACAGAACAAGAGGAAATGGGCACAAACTTGAGTGTAAGAAGTTCCACCTAAACGTGAGAAGGAACTTCTTTACTGTGAGAGTGGTAGAGCACTGGAACAAGCTACCCAGAGAGGTGATGGAGTCTCCTTTGGAAACATTCAAAACCCACCTGGACAAGTTCCTGTGCAACCTGCTATAGGTAGACCCGCTCTGGCGGGGGGGTTGGACTAGATGATCTCTAGAGGTCCCTTCCAACCCCACATGATTCTATGATTCTATGTTATCCTTCTTGCAGCAGGTCATCATTCCATCCATAAAAGAATCACCAAAATCCACATCTCCTAAGCCTGTGATACATCTTTCCCCTGTCACTTTCATGGAAACTATGTGGGTTAGAAGCAAACATACAAACAAACAAAAACGCACACCAAACACTGCAGCAGAATAAACTCATACAATCGGTCAAGAATGGAAACAAATAGTTACCACTGATTTTTTTTATAATATTCCTCTATTCTGAAACTTCCTGTTTCTCCACCCAGATTAACTAAAACCTCTGAGATAAACCTAAACACTAAATTCCTTAACTCCAATGAATACTCAAATTTACAGACTCCAAAGAGAAATGAATCTTACTATAGTCTCTATGTCTATCCTCTGGAGAAACCCTAATTTTTTGTTATATCCTGTATTTACAGGTGTTTTTTACCTGACTGAGCCACCTATACCTGCTACAGAGGTGCTGTCTCTCAAATTGTCTAATTGATAGATTCATTATGTTGTGAAGGGTGTTGTATCTACATTTCCTTAGGAGGTAATGCTCAGAAAATTTGTTGCGATCATGTGTTCAGTGTAAAGTTTGCTGCTTTGGTTTCAGCCCCTAGGGAGACGGTCTTCTGCATCCAGAACCTCATCATTTTTTCCAAGTGTGTCTGTTGGTAGCATGAGTGATGTTAACTCTCTTTACATACCTTGCTAAACTTTGAGATTACCTAACTGAAATTTTAAGACAAGAACTTGTCTTAAAATTGAGCAATAAAAAATGAAATAAAATAAGAATGGCTTTCATCCTAGTAGAAAGCATTATATAAAGAAGGGGCAATGAGGTTACTGGTTCCATCTCTCTGCATTCTGCATTAAACTGTCAGATGAAAATAAATGTCTTAAACTGTAATAAATATATAGAGGTAGTCATCACTGAAGTACAGCTGCAGAACATTTAGACATTATTCCCATTTGTTTACCTTGACATTGGATCTCCTTCCCTATCACTTGCCCCTTCTCTTTCCAAAAGATATTTAATAATTTATTTCTTCTAAGTAGTTTTAATATGCGTAGAGATTATCATCACAAGCTAGGGGCAGACATAATCACATCCTAAATACACTATAAACCCACACAATTTAAACTGAAAGGAATGTGTTTTTCTGGCTTCCTTCCTTGTCTCAAAATGATTGGCAAAGAAGAGTGAACATTATCACAAAAATAACTTGTGAGGGGGTTGGAGAGTAGAGAGCATCAAACCCAAAGTACAACAGCAATCTAATAGGATCATCTTGGCAGTCTGTAAAAACAACTAGTGTGGCTATAAGCATTCAAGTATTGATTAAATTGATTTCTCTAGACATCTTTTCTACATGCAAAATTTTATGTGATAAAGTAACTAATACTAGAAACCATTTCCAGGCACATGGAGGACAAGGCAGTCATCAGGAACAGTCAGCATGGATTCACCAGGAGCAAGTCATGCTTGATCAACTTGATAAACTAGGATGAAACAACTGGCTTGGTAGATGAGGAGAGAAAAGTCGATATTGTCCACCTGGACTTCAGTAAAGCTTTCCACATCTCCATAAGATCCTCATGGAGAAGCTGATGAAGTCTGGGCTGGATAATGTTTATAAATTCCTGAAGAGAGGGTGCAAAGATGATGGGACCAGGCTCTTTTCAGTGATGCCCAGCAACAGGACTGGTGGTAATGGGCACAAACACAACCACAGGAGGTTCCCTCTGAACATCAGGAACCACCTTTTTACTGTGAAGGTGAACGAGGAGTGGCACAGATTGCTCTGAGAGGTTGGAGATATTCAAACACTGTCTAGACATAGTCCTGGACAACCAGCTGTAGGTGTCTCTGCTTGAGCAGAGGGGTTGGACAAGATGATCTCCAGAGGTTTCTTCCAACCTCAGTCATTCTGTGATCTGTAAATGTATGTACCTTTTTCAAGAAAGACAGAATGTGCCATCAAAATGGGAGTCTTGCCTGACTCAAAGAAGCCAGACTCCTGTTGCAAAGGTTATAGCAGATGTTCAGTGTTTGGCTACGTCTAATTCATGCCAGTGAATCACTTCATCAATTACTCAGATCATTATTTCTCCTTATGGAGCAGTGTCATTTGGTATTAGCAACTGAAGACCAGTTTGAGTTATAATCTCAAGTGAATAGCTTTGTGCAAAACTGAGCAAAAGCCTTATTCAAGTCAAGTAGAACAAAAATTGCTACGGTCCTGTACCTCCAGGGGTTGTTCTGTCCTCAAAAGAGACAAAGGAAGAAACATATTTTAACTCTTTCCTACTTGATTTATATCACTATACAGAATCATCTGCCTACCAATGCAAAGTCACAGAGTCAGAACAAGGGGAAAGAAACAGCTCCATCTTCTTCCAGCACTACAAGGAACTCAATGACATGAAACTTTTAAGCCTCCTCGCCAAGAAGAGGAAAGCACTCTATCTGGCAACCATAGCCTTGACAGCAAATACAAACACATCTGAAACCCGTAAAACTGTTTCACATGACTGTTAGGACAGCCCCTCTAAGTTTGCAGCTTAATGGCTCTGTCTCTACTGCCTTTCCCTAAGCCTCATTTCCACAGCTGTCTGCATCACAAGGCCTCCTAGTAAAATCAAAATTCCCTTCCTTTTTACATATGCGTTGTTTCCTTCCAACAGATAAAATAACTGTAAGTAGGAGTAAAGAGGAAGAGAGGAGTAAAAGGGAGTAAAGAGCAGTTCCAGATTATGGCTCAACCTGCCCATAGCCTAGTCTGCCCCAAGTGATCCATATCCTACACAGCCTGCAGTCTGAATACAGCCAGAATTTACTCTGGCAACAAAGACCAGTGACAGAATATCTAAGGTTCACCTTTCTCTTCCCTCAAATTCAGGGAACAGAAAAGTCTTTATCTGACGTTTCTTCCTCTAATTAATTCCATTCTGGCTTACCTGGACTGTACTTGAAACTATCAGTTTTCCCTTCTCTCACTATCTGTTTTCAGGAAAGTTTTGGCAGTTTACCAAAATCATAGTATATAAAAAAGCAAATATTTTAAAATGTGTATCCCTTTTTTACAGCCAAAATCTGACATAACAGCAATGATGGCAGCTGCTACCAGCATTACTATTATATTGGGAGTGCATAAGGAGACTGAAAGAGAAGGGATCCTGTCTGCACAGGGATCTCATGACCAACCCCATTCCCTGACCTCAAGAGGCAAACGAGGCAGGGACAGGAGGTGAGTTGGAATTTTGGGGTCAGAAAACTAAACTAGGTCCCCTCTACAACTGGGACTTGGCACCTGCAGCCCAACCTCCTTCTTCACTACCAGATTACTGTCAGCTGAACAACGTGAAGTCCTGTAGCTCAAGTGGCACCAGACCGTGCTGAGTGTTGAAGGTATGACTTTAAGGAGTTTTGCTGTTTGTTGTCCTTAGCATCTTATGGGTTTTGATTCTCTTTTCTTTTCCTATAACTTACAATATTCTGTGAAGACCATACAAAAAGCAGTCTTAATTTGATCCCCTTATGATATGACATTATTAAAGGATACAATTTGAAAATAAATTACCTGGTTTTCTTGACTTAACATTCTGGATGCACAAACTGGAACAATTTGTGATTTTCCTAAGCAACCTTAAATATGCTGCTTTTTAACTTCTGATTGCTTTATCTTTTTCATCTGAATTATACTTGCAGACTATTATAACAAATAACAAAGCATATCATCATTCAACTTGTTATTGCCATTTGCTATACGTCTTCTACAGTGCATATTATTTCTTTCCCACCTCATCTTCTTCATTTGCTGGATGTGCTAGAGGCAAAAAAAAACCCAACCCAAAACAAAAAGAAAAAAAAAAAAGAAAAGGTTTACTATATGCTTATCAACCTTCTGAACATATGCAATGGTGTAATAGCTTTCTCTTCATCCCTCACCTTTTTTTCTATATTATCTTCTCTTTTAAAACTGCTGTCTCCCTATCGTATACCCACTTACATATTCTCGTTGTAGCAAACTGATTTACAAGTTCCTAAAACAAATCTTAGACAAATAAACACTGAGGCAAGAATTTAGTAGAGAACTCCATATGCCTCCTCACACTTGATGACTTGAGGCTGTCTTCAAATGCTATATAGCAGGTGAGAATGCGGACCTAAATAGTTTTGATAAGTTTGAGGTATTCAAAGATATTTGTGTAATAAATGCATTTTTCAGTGTTTCTACTAAGAATTCAGTCAATGCAGAAAGTTAAATTCCTTAATTATAACTTAATCACTCATTATAATTTCATTGTGTTGAATGAATCACGTAGCAAATGTTAGATAAAGGTTAAGAGTGATGATAGATTCCTGGAGCACCCACAAGAGATGCATGAGCCCCTGACATTGGATTATCTCAATCCTCAGCTAATCAACCACTCCATGTACTAACTGAATCTATTAGATTTAGCGTTCTCTAAAATTAGCACCAGGCAGTGTAAAATAATTAATTAAACAAGCTAATAACAAACACCGTAATAATAAAAGCCCTTAAATTTCCCCAGAGCAGGCAATCAATGTGTTGGTAAATTTATTTACATTCCATTACATGAACTGAGTAAGTTGTCTAAAATGTTTCCAGTGTCTTGGAATATTTCCTGAAGATTCTAAAGCTTCCCAGAAGTCTAATAAATCTTCTCTTGTCTCCCATCAGAGCGAAAAATGAAAAGATTTCTCTCACTGTAGGGCTATGTATAAGGTCATTGCTCTATATTTAGAACATTCTGTTTTCAGCTAGACCTTGCTTGCTCAATGCTGTCAGTCATCTTTAGATCTCCTGCCTGCAATAGCAACAGGCTATATCATACAATGTTGATTACAGGTCATAACAAAAACAAATTTATGATTGTCGTGAGCCCAATATCTCCACTCTCTTTCCACTTATCTGGTTGAGAAGTCAATTGCTTTTCTCTGCCCTGCTGTTACCCCTGAATACAGATATTCAGGAGTGAATGAGTTATGAATATGTTGGCCTTTTAGTATTTTAGTCCCCAAAATTGAAGAAAGGCTACAGTTGCTTTGAGCAGAAACTAAAGAGATTGGTCCATAGCCCTTTGAAGAAAAGTAAAATTCCTCATGAGATCAGTATACTGCAGAAGTCAATACAAGTATCCATGCCTCATATCTGCTACCTCATACTTGGCTGCAGCCTACTGGATACACAATTTTGGGAGGAAATTCAGACAGGACATAGGTAACCATACTCAGTGGTAGCTGCTACTGGAAAATTAAAAATCACACCAAAGAGCACGGTTGTGACAGCAATAACTATCCCAAGGTCTCAAGTACAGCATTAAAGAGAAACATATTTTAATAGTCTCTTGCAGAAAAGCAAAACTGCTGCCATTTTGCAAACCACAAGGTAAATTTTACCTCAAAAAGCTTTAAGAACTGATGATATACCCTGAGTTCCGTAGAGAAACAAAACTACTCTGACCAAACCGGTATATCACATGGTACCTTTTAGTGCTGTGTGAAGACAACGGTTCAGGTCAGAGAACTTTCTGCCTGAGCAAAGTACCCAGCATCTGGAGGACTAAAGAGCACTGCCACGTCACTGTGCTGATCCGTGTATTGAGTCCAACTCTCCAAGTAACTTGGAGTTACATGTTGCACAGTGCTGCAAAATATTTGTAGAAGTTTTACTCTGAGAACACACAGAGTGCAGTAACATACATGTGTGGTCAATATTAATACAAAGGATAATGTTAAAGCATAAGCTCACATCAGGCAGCTAAGTGGCCTGATTTTCAAAAGCTTTGAAAAACTAATACCTCAAAAGACCTCTCTGGTGTCAAACCACTGCAGCAATAAAATCCTTGTCTTTCTTATGTACTGCAAACTCCAAATGTTTTGTATGTTATTTTTCAAAAAGTATTTGCCTATTTGTAGAAAATTTTCTCACCAGAGGTAACTATGCTAACAAAGATATTCTGCAGGCGAGTAGCCATTTGAAGTTTTTACAAACACACTAGATCTTCCACTAACACATAATCTGTACTACAAACACACAAAAACGTTACAGTTTGCAGTTCTTTTTCATACTTTTTTTCTATTAACCCAAGACACAATTGAGACTCATAGATGGACAAGTGATAAATGCTTTTGTTGTAGTCATTGGTTGGTTTTAGTTAATAATTCAATTATTAAATCTCCTCAGTAAACAACAGGACATCATGGAAAATGCTTGTTGTTATTTTATAATAGAGCTCTTAACATTGCATTATTTTAGGGAAGGCCTTATTTTTTTTTTTTATTATTATTATTCTCAGAAGTTGAAACTGAACTTGAGATATTGAGAAAAAATCCTATCTATAGAAAACACAGATCATATTCTTTTGAAATTAGATTATTGTTATGTAATTCCTTCCAAACATGTGAACAGAAATTGTCACTATTTGATTGTCTATGCACAAAGAAATGATACTGTTTCACCCAAGAATCTGACTGGAATGTATGCCCTTACAAAAACAAACCTCCCTAGCTTGTATTCAAGAGACAGATGTTCACAGTAAATGAACCACTACAGATGGTCATTTTTTAGTTTGTTCTTTTTTTTTTTTTAGAATTCGAGTTTGCATTTGTTTCAATTTCCTTTTTTTAAAAAAAAATCAGTCATTCAAAAAAAAAAAAAAAGTTATTCATAAAAGCCATTCAAGATTATCAAGTGGATCCATGCAATCTTTTGCTTGTCAATGAAAAATACCAAAAAAATTAAAAGAGCTGAAGAATACATAGATGTAGGCATAGATAAAGACATAGACAGAGACATACTATTTTTTTATTAGAACTTGAAATTTCTTTATTTGAAAAATAATAGCTTAATGTTGAGTTTCAATTAAAAAAAAATTCAAACATGTCTAATCCTTTAGCCCTTTTCATGTGACAAATATTAACTGCTGCTGATTTCAGAGACCTGTGCTGCAACAACCACTATATTAGCTATTTCCTTGATTGGTATCCCTTGGTAAAATTTTAAAATAGTATTGAAATATTTGTTATTACTTAGAGTTATATAACATGCTCAACCACGATTATAAATAATGAAGCTAGTTTTCTGCTTCCAAATTTTCATATTGCAATTAATTCATAATGCCAAAAAAAGCCTTTGGAGTTTAGAATGTTCAGGTTTGGCTAAAACTAGAAACTTCTGTTTTTATTGCTGCATTTGGAAGTTTTAATTTTATGTCTTGAGTTAAATAAATTTAGGCAGACAACCCTCGTGGAGATTTTCCTTCTAAAATACCTTGGAAATTTCCAGTGACTATATTGTGAACTTAGTCTTCTACATGTAAGTGTTCTGCATTGCTCTTTGCCACCTCCAAAAAATTCTGCCATCGCCACTGTTTTCTGCTTAGCAAAACTTGCAAAAGAATAAGAGATGGTAGTCTGAGTCCTTAAACCTCAGCCATAGTAAAACATATCCATTATAATTATTTCCAATAATGATAGAATATTATGCCTACTATATTTTATTTTAACACACCTTTTAAACTCAGAATAGTTGAAAACCCTACAAAACACCTCCACACATTTTTTCAGGAGTATGTCTCACACAGAATTTACTTGTAGATCAACTAGCACATAAACTACTCTCTTTCTTTCATCCGTAACGATATGCATCTGATATGCATCTGATCAGATATGCATGTAACTGAGTAGCTTCTATTTTTCACCTATGACTAAAACCACTGAATGACAATGATGGGTGGAAGAATGAAGTTTCTTGATACCAATAACCCACAACAAATTGTGAAAAACCTGCTAGAATGCAAAAGTTTAAAAAGGACAACAGTCTGATCATTCAGGCCTCTGATATGTTTAGTAATAAACTCAAATTAAGGCTACAGCCTATGCTATCAATGGCATTCAAGCATATCAGGCATCCAACAATCCCACACCTTATCAAGGAGAATGTGTTTGCAAATGACACAAATGATCAAACGTCAATAACTGTATTGCCATGAAAAGAGCAGTCCTTTAAGCTGAAAGAAGATCCATAACTTTATATAACAGAGATAACAATAAAGCACAATTGTAAAGGACCTTTGCTCCAGAAATAACATGGGTGTCTCAGAGAACACCTTAGAACAGGAAAGCCAAGAGCATATAGTCTGTGGAACAAAGTAAACTGACCAAGATCACATTTATATTCATTGATCAGGTTTCACCCACTCAAACGAATTTATTGCTTACAAACATTAATCACAAGTGCTTAATGTTATTCTAAAGAAGATGTTAAAAAAGATAAATTGCATCCCAAAATTCTTACTTCCCATAAATTGTGATGAGAGTCAAGAATAACGAGTTTGCACACAACTGCCTGCAGTTTGAAAGCAGATCTCTGTGGTACACAAAAAGAACTATCTCACAGGGCACTCAAGCAAGGCTTTTCCTTAAAAACTTTAGGAAAATCTTACCAAACATATGCATATGCTTTTAATGATCCTACTAGACAGTTGATCTAGTCAGCATCTGATAGTATCTAGACTGAAGGAAGAGTAGCAAATATTAAGTTTAGTTATAGTTTTTCTTAGTTACAACCAAAAGTCACTGCATTTCCAAGAGATTTCAGAGCTATGGTACTGGGTTTCAGTGGCATCTGAACTAAAACAGTGGTGTAAAAGCTTGATTTAGGAAATAAAGGGCACTAGCAGACAGAGCTCTCACTGATCTGACAGAGACATCTTTGAGAGAGAAATGCTCATTCACCAGTAGGGAAATGACTGAAATCCAAAGACTGTTGGTGTCTCTAGCTACAGTCAACTTCACTGAACCAAGTGTAGAAAAAAAAAAAAAAAGTGTGAAATTTTTGTCATACAGCTCAGCACACATGAGAATGAATTGATATCTGAAATATGTGGCCCTAAAAATATAATGCATTCCTTCCTAGCTCTTCCAGTTTGTGTAATATATTCAATAGGTATTTGATAAAAAACTTTGAACACAGACTCACTTAACACATATACAGTTCACCACGGGAAAGAGAGTAGGAGCCCTTCAAGGATCTTTCATCAACTGCTAAAGAGTGAGGCATACGGTAAAATAAAATTTTGGAGTTCTTTTGTTGGGGTTTTGGGTTTTTTCAGTTCATTTTTTATTTTTTTGAGGGGGGCAATAGTGAGTTTTTCCTCAGTTCTTATATCAGTACAATCCAGAATCTATACAGTCACAATTTCTCAGCTTCTTTAGTTTGATCAGCCAGCCTCTAAGAGTAAAGTCTGAGGCATTCAGCCACTGGACAACTGATCTTATAATCTAAAGTATTTACCTGGACTATTAAGAAACTTTTGCCTGCCTTCAATGCATAGATTTTTGAGGAAATAAAACTGCAGCTATGCTTAAAGATGTGATGAAAAAAATCTGCTACTGTTGAGATTGGTCTGAAAGACTAACTCAGTTCGTATCCAGCTCAAGAAATTCTGTGGGCACTGATGCTTGCAACTACAAAAGCCAAGATCATCAAGGATAACTCTTTACTCCCTGTTGTGATACCTCAGCTCCTAGCGAATTTAGCCATCTGATCCTGCAACATCATTCCTCAAAGTACAGCTTTCTGAATGTGGCATTTCTGGGAACAGCACCAAGATATGACAGCAATCGCTGTATGTGTTGTTAATGCCTGTGGCTAGATTTTGTATATTGGAATACCTCGAGGAATTGGGTAATGTGGATATCAGGCAATTCTTGTGATGATTTACAAAGTCATAGCACATCTAAATGTACCATAGCAATTATTGTTTGATAAATGCTATAGTCTTAGGAAGAGAGGTCACCCTTCCCTGCAAAGGATACATTATGAAATGCTAGAAGATATCAAGGGATACAAAGTCACCTCATACTTTGAACAGTGTACAAAAAATTACTGGTTCTAGTTACATAAATATAGCAAAACATAATGTAAATTCAGGGGATAGTAGTCTTAAAAGATCACTAAATAGTTTAAAAATAAAGGTATTATAATGATATGCTATGCCTTTGCCTAGAGCAAGCTAAACAAACAAAAACTCTTGGAATTTTCTCTCCATTTTTGAGGAAAAGGCAATATTCAGGAGAAAGTTCTAAGCTATGCCTACATGATTCTTATTTTCATATCCCCAATCTTAAGCTTAAGTGGTCTAACAGAAAGTTTTGATTCCTGAATGCTATTAAGACATGTTTTGTTGGCACCTCAGCCTTAGTAACGTCAAGGGTCTGCAATTCATAGCTCTGTAAGTTTTCCCTTAAGGCATTGAGGCAGTGTTTTCCAAAGCCTCCATAACAATATTTTTCTTTTCCTCTCAATGTTCTCAAACTCTAGCTCTTGTGTTCTAATTCTTACAGTCTTGCAACTGCAAATCCCAATAGTTTCGTTATGGTAGGTCATCATGGAAACAACTACCACTACAGTGAGAACGGTCCCTCTTTTTCCCGCCATTTTGCACCAGCTTTCCTTACCTTCTGTTTTGTAGATCCTATCAAAACATAGTGCACAGCAAAATAGATCACAGTCATTTAAATACTTAGTAAATATTATCCAATGATAAATTTTAATAATCAATGTGTAACACTTGAACCTAAAAATTACCATATTCCAATCAGCACAAATAGCATCAGGAATTGAAAAAACCAGTGAGAATTTTCACACGGTTTTGAGTATAGGGCGTGAGGGAAGAAGCATGCCAAAAAAAAAAAAATCATCGGTGTCATTATGTTCATTGTTTATACCTGCTGCATCAGAGAAAATTCCCAGAGAAAGGTGCTCATCAGGGACTCCCCACCATTGACACTGCTTTTCCTGAAGTGCCAGTGGGAAGAGTCTTGCCTTTTCTTTCCTCTCTCCCAATTGGCTCCAATTTTTCTTGTATTTTCTGCCTAAAGTAACATTCATCATTAGATGACACTAATAAAATTCTGTGTATGTAAGCCTGTCCCAACACCCTTTATGTAACAATACTTATGAAAGTCTAGGAAAAGAATTCTTTCCTATGGCTCTAGACTGCCAGTCCAGAAAAAAGAAAAGAGCTGAGCCAGCAGTGTGCCAAGGTGGGCAAGAAGACCAACAGCATCCTGGCCTGTAGTAGGAACACTGTGGAAAATAGGACTAGGGAAGTGATCGTCCCCACTGGTGAGGCCTCACCTTGAGTACTGTGTCCAGTTTTGGGCCCCTCAATACAAAAGAAGACACTGAGGTGCTGGAGTGTGTCCAGAGAAGGGCAACAAAGCTGATGAGGGGTCTGGAGAACAAGTTTTATGAGGAGTGGCTGAGACAGGTGGGGTTGTTCAGCCTAGAGAAAAGGAGGCTGAGGGGAGACCTTATTGCTCTCTACAACTACCTGAATGGAGGGTGTAGAGAGGCGGGGGTCGGTCTCTTCTCCCAAGTCACAGGTGACATGACAAGAGGAAATGGCCTCAAGTTGTACCAGAGGAGGTTTAGACTAGATATTTGGAAAATTTTTTACACTGAAAATGTTGTCCAGCATTGGAACAGGCTGCCCAGGGAAGTGGTTGAGTCACCATCCCTTATAGTATTTAAAAGACAGGAAAACATAAAGCTTAGAGATATGGTTTAGTGATGGTTTTGGTCAGTGTTAGGTTGATGGTTGGACTAGATGGTCTGAAAGGTCCCTTCCAACCTAGGCAATTCTATGATTCTATGATTCAATTTATTACCTTCAAAATCACAGTGTATAGGCCAGAGTGAGTCCTGGCATGACTTTAATTACATCCAGATCACAGAACCCAGAAGTATTTCCCAGTCTGAGTGTTGGAGCTATATCCTGATTCTGTATTTGGCCAAGACTCATATTCTCACCTTCTCTACTCCTTCCCAAAGTGCTTGTCCTGTGCATTTCTGAAGCAGGATTGAGTGGTATTGCAGGTTTGGACTTTTCTCAGTCTAGATACCTGAAAATCATTTTGTCTCCTACAGAACATAAGCCAAATCAAAACTACAAACAAACCAACCAAAAGAAATGAATTCCTTTACTCCTCTCTCTGCATTGCCCCTCCCCCCAAAACAAACAAAGAAAGAACAACAAAACCAAAAAAACCTTCCCCCAAAAAAAAACCCAAAACAACCAAACACTAACCTCAAAGCCAAAACTATTCAGACAGATGAAATACTCTGGAAAGCACATAACAGTCTAAATAAAGTCTAGATTCTTTATCTCTTTATCTTTTTCTAATCCACTCTATTTATTTTTTGCGTGGAAAAGTGTTTATATTACTACAAATAAAGACAAAATTATTGTTCTACAAAAAATAGAGTTCTTCAGCCAAAAGTTTTATCAATCTTCTCTAGAAAACCACTTCTGAACTGAGATATCTCCTTACATAAAATTCAGTGCTTATTTATTCATAGAAAGTATGTACTATAAATAATCAAAGCTGGTGCATGTCAGAGCAGAAAAAGAAGTTGGTATAAGGTAATAAAGTAGGTTGTAGTGGATTTTTTTTTCTCCTCCATTTCATTTTTTATCCTCCTGTACATGAAACTTCTACCTGTCAAAAAAGAAAAATCTGAGCACATGCTGGAAGTTAGCATGGATTCAGAATTTAAAACATTTCTACCTGACTTTAAATTCTGATGAAACAAAATCCTCCTGTTTAACAAGAATTATCTAAAGAGAGCAAATAAATTTAAAAGATAATTTTACCTCTAAGAGTAATTTGCTTAATTTCTAAGCCTATTTACACATTGTAAAATTTGTGTCATGTTCAAGAATCTCATTTTCACCACCTCCTGTCATTCACCTCTATCCTTGTCTTAACTTTTCAGAGTCACAGTGTCAAGAAGGTTAATGCAGTTACATGAATTTGTGATGGACCATTTCACTCACATTCATTAGGGCAAACATACGGCTGGCTGGTAAACAATTTACTCCACAAAGAACAAGTTCTTCTTAGCTGAAAGGAGACTCCTGCCAAATTAATACATTAAATGATGAGATGTTAGCTGCAAAAGGAAAAGAATAATCCTGGAACCTGACTATCTTTTTTTAAGCACTAAATTAATGCTTCTAGACACTCAAATATTAGGCACAGTGCCACTGAAGACAATGGTAAATTTACCAACGTAAAAACAATGTTAATGAGTTCTTAGTCATCCTTGTAATCTTTTAAATATACAGCTCGCAGCAAGTGAAGAAAAATAGCTCTTAAAAGTGATGAGGTATGTATTACGTCCATTTATGTGTATAGGGGAATCTTGTTTATTAAGGACATGAACAGAAGGCTAGTACTCTGCATACTCCAAGGAAAATCTGATTTCTTCTGGCTGCTTTATATCTCACCAAAGATCTACTATTTTAAAAAACAACATTTTGGGCTAGGCAGAGGTACATCAATTCTATTTTGTTTTTAAAAGTGATAAAAAAATTATTCGTAACTACAGAATATAATTTAGGAGAGGTAATTGTACAGCAGTCTCTGCACAGACTCTTCATCAACTATTACATTAACATCTTTGAGGGATCTATATGAGTAGGATGAAGACACATTTTATTCTAATTTCCTTCCCTGCCCATGTACCAGTGACAGAGCCATCAAAACCCACATAGTTTGTTAAACCTGCTTTTATACCTTTATATAATCCTCGGTAAATTTCTCCACATTCTGCATCCAATTCTCTGCAAAACTAATTTTTCTCAGGAACTGCAGGTTAATACTAACATTTGCCATAATGGGAACAAAAAAAAAAAATAAAAAATACCCAGAATCTCCATGTATTAGAAATTAAACAGAAAAGATGATTTCTTATAATTCTTGGGAAAAGTGGGATAAAAAACCCAAACAATCCTAAATAGAATTATACTCAGTGATGATACCACTGGATATGGTTTCCTTAAAAAACAATGCCAATTTTTTAATAAATGCTTTATTTGGACAAAAAATATTTTAAAGATTATTAACAAGAAAACAAACTCAATTTCCAAGAGTAAAATCTACATCCCTACAGAGTGATGATGATACTAAGAATCATATTTTTACCCTATTACATATAGTGAACTTACTTCTGATATATTGCACCCCCTCAGACTAAAACAAACTTTCATGTTCAAAAGCATCACCTCCTCTTGTAAGTCTGCCTAGACTCATATCCCACTCTTAGAAGCTCTCCAGAATCTAGTATTAGAACTGTCACTCCTCTGACTAGTCTACTATGCTGTACTATATCTGCTGTCACTATATGTCATTCCTGCATTCCTGTCCTTTTCCTACATTCCGATATTGTTTCACCTTGTATTTGTTTTAAGACTCTCTCCCAACTGCAACTGGCTTCTTACCTCATCCCATTCGCTCTTCTCCATTAATATCCTTTTTCTGTGAAAGCTAATGATGTTAACCTTCCTTTGAAACTGGTAATCTGTCTGCAACTCATTGCCTGTTCACAGTCTCTGACTAGGATGGGAATCTTGAGGCGATGAGAAGTAAGAGAAGGAAAACATCACACCAAGTTGGGTATGATGAATAAGAGAACAAGGGGTTGGGCCATTAAAGAAGCATCCTCATCTTGCATAGAAGAGAAGGTAAGAACTGGAATGTGCAGGCTCCTCACGTTAGACATAATTGTGCTCAGTGCTTAGCTTTCAGGCCTTAAGAGACAGAAATTTTCTTCCAAAATGGAACTGGATCATCTCTCCATCATCTTGTTACACCTCTGGCTCCAGATAGTATCTTCTACTTTAAAAGTTTTGGCTCTTCTTGAATAAACCACCTCCAACTGGTTTCAAAAAGCAGTGAAGTATCAGGCCTGACCAAATGGTCACCCTCCAGGGGCACACAGAACCTAAAATCTACCACAGAAGGATGTTTCTGTGAAGTGTTATGGTCTGGTGATCATTTACTCATATACCAAATAGCTGCCCTGCGTTATCAAATTCCTAAGGCACTGAATCTTAGACATTATGTTAAGATGATTTCAAACCAATATAAACACCAATCATTTCTCTTCAAAAGACATAATTCAAACAGTTCATCTCTTGAGAAAAAGAAAGCCATAACAAAAGCAAGATTAAACAAAGTAATACACTTCCTTAACAACTGTTAACCTGTTCAAATTGAAGCAATACGTCCAACTATCCTGAACTATAACTTGTGTACCTGAACTAAAGCAAAATACTATCACAATGAGCATGAAATTAATATGCTAGCTCTTCCCTAAGGAGATCCCCCCCAGCTCCAAGATTATTTTCCAGTTATGCCAATTGCTATTATTTAATCTGTCAAAACCAGTGAATCAGCATCATCTGTCCCCCAATTCACCACCTGCACATCGGAAACTACACACATGGAACATTTCTAATTTGGGCAGCAGACCTACTGCTGGCTGTGTTAATACAAATTCACAGCCGCAGGCACCACAGCTCATCTGTCCAGCTGTGTATAATTTGCAGAAAGTTCTACTTCCCCTCACACCATTGTGTACTGAGAACTTATCTTTGCTTCCATGTAGACAATGTAAAATGCAGTAGGCA
This sequence comes from Tringa tobata, assembly GCA_033628505.1. Taxonomy (NCBI): domain Eukaryota; kingdom Metazoa; phylum Chordata; class Aves; order Charadriiformes; family Scolopacidae; genus Tringa; species Tringa tobata. The sequence goes on from JAHREE010000480.1 coordinate 6,755,402, forward strand.
GACACTATAATAATTACATTAGTGATAGAGAAATCTTTGGCTTGGGAGACTCCAACTACCAAATCAGTGACTATGTACCTGACTGAGAAGCAATTTTGATTGATTAATATTGTCTTGAAGTAAAGCATTAAAATGTCTGCTCTGAAATTTGGGTAATAGGGAACATTTCATATAGCAATAACTCACTAGCTGTTTCCTCTGGTTGTTGCTGGAATTTCTTTTCTTTGTTTGCCTAGATATCCCATGAAATCCAGATACAGTCCTATTACTTTACAAACTTCCAAGAGTTTTGGTAATGGCAGATGTACCAAAGATTCACATGGGGTTCAGCTCTTCTTCCACACATCTTCTGGAATCCAGGGGAGGATTTTTGCCCTTTTTTGTCACAATTGCCTATAAAATAATATTGAAATCTGTGACCTAAAAACAGTAAAACTGAACATCCAGGGAGATAACGTAACAGCATTACAAAGCTAGTTTGGAGACAAGGCAAAAACTATCTCTTCAGCACAACCACAGCTAATGAGACAACCGCATGGAAAGGTGTACAAACTGGATGTATGTCTTCCAACAGTTTGGTAACTAACACATATCCAGCTTCTGTTGAAAAGCAAATCCAAGAAACTTCAAGAAAGAAATCACAGACAGTAACAAGTCTGTACAACAGATTTTATAAACACAGTCATCAACAGAACATGAGTTGAGACAGTACATGCTCTTACATCATCTAGTGTGCATAATCTTTTGTGTGCACACTAGAAAAGTGTGCACTTTTCTAGACACTAGAAGTAGTGTCTGTTAATATTAATGGTCTATGCTACATTCAATAAGAAGATGAGTAAAAATTTATTGTACTTATGGCTTATATCTTATACGGTCCCATATGAATAATGTACTATTTTTGTTTGTTTGAAAAGACAGAGCTGGAAATCTTTATCAGGAGATCAGAAAAGGTAGGATCATATCTGAAAGCATATATATATTCCCTACTAATGTTCAGGTAACTTGCAACATGTTCTGTATATGTCCAAGTACTCGAAAGAGATATTTCATGGATAAGCAATATAGATCGGTAAAGTGGTAGAGAGAAAGGAAAAAATGGTGAGGTTTTTTTTGTTTTCAGAAAAAGAACTTTCAGATGTATAATACTGGTAAATTTTGAGTAATTCCAGGCTCTTTTTAATAGCAGAGTTCTGCTTAGTGTCTGCAAACAACTTTATTTAACAGATGGGAAACCGGCTAGAATGTCTACTTTGTCAGCTTAAGATTTATGGAAATCTTAAAAATTAAGTCTAGAATCAGGACTACAAACGTCAGCATGAAATGAAGATATAGAAAGAGACATGAAGAATCTGGTTCCATTCTAAATTCTTTATTTCAAAATGAGGCTAGCATCTTTGTCCTTGTTTTATTACATTTGGATGGATAGGAAGTAGGTCTTTTATATATCAGAAGTCAAAAGTATGACTTTTAGCATAGTATTTGTTTATTGGAATAGAACAAATGGGTATTTGGAGCTGATTACTGCACAGTCTGTTTTGGAATTAAAAAAAACCCCACCAAATAGAAGAGCTATTGAAGTTCATCCATTTTCCACCAGAGTTCAAAGGCATAAAAGAAATTATATTACAGAAAATACAATTAATTTATTTGACCCCCCTTCAAGAATTTCCAAGTGTTTTTTTTTTAAAGACATTAAACTGATTGTTTTTTCACTGAGGGTCCAAACTGACTTTAAAACATAAAGAACCTTGATCGTCAACCCAGACATGTCTGGCAACAATATCACAAGATTACCACATGATGGCACTGATCAACATGGCTGGCGAGTCTTACTTGGAAAACCATTAACTTGATAGCAACACTACAAAGTACAGTCCCAAAAGTCTGAAAATCTGTTCCTTCTGTACTGGGCCCATAACCAACCCAGACACTGCAACAATAGGCGTTTTCAAAATAATCAAGCCATTAGACCACTTCAAGCAGCACTTTGGGACAGAAATCCTATTCATGCTTGTCCACTTCCATTTCTGGCTGCACTAGACATCTTCTGAACAACAGTGACTACCTCCACTTGGAGGACAAAGGAAAGGTCTTACCTCTGGACTCATTTGCACTGAGAAGCAGTAGGCTACAGATTTTTGTTTACTGCATTCAATATACGCAAATCTGAAAGATACTGTTAGATGGAAGTTTGCTACCGTCAAGACATGTCACTGGTATTTCATCTGTCATCTGTTATGGTGAAATAAGGAACTGGCTTAGTCTCAATGATTTGTGTAACAATCACAAAATTATTTTTCTATTTATTTAAAAATGAATTCATATACAAATAAATAAAAACGAGCTAATTCATACTATATATGAAATCATAACAGCCACTGCAGAATTAGCTATAATTGACTGATGGCTAATCTGGGCAGAAAACCAAACATTTTTTTCTCCAAATCTCTTATATAGTTACATTGTTATGAAATTATTACATCCTATCTGATAACAGAATCAGTCTTTAGTATGATTCTATCTCATTCTGTGCAATATTTAAAAATAGTCCTTCCATAAGCAATGAAAAACAATTCTTTCAAAGGAAGTTATTTGAATAACACTAAATTATGACAGCTATGTGCTCCTCTAGTTTTCAGAGTGAAGTGAATAAGTCCACTGTGATACTGTCTCAAATATTTTTTTTCTAACAAGAGTGCCATTCATTTTCAAAGCTTACCTCTCTTGAAACGTTCAGCCTCCCCATCAAGTTGCAAATCCCAGTGAGCACATAAATAACAGAAGACAGACAAGCATGGAAAATCCTAACCCTCTACTGAAGCTAGTCAGTGGCATACATTTACCGAGATACGTCCTGTGACACTGAGTGGTGTGTGGGCTCAGCACAGAAGACAGCCGAATGAAAGAATCATACATTGTGACATCAGTAACTACAATTTATTTTTAGATTATTACAGTACAAATCTGAGCATTCCTAGCTATGGATCGTTCCGGCATGTGGTCATGCACTCGTTTTGAATTAGCCATGCCACTGGCAAAGCCTCACTGCAGATCTGGAAAAGCCAGTGTTCTACAAGGGCTGCTTCAATTCAGCTCCTCATGCGATCTATGCGTGCAAGCCACAAAGTAACCCTGTTTCATATACAGCTTATTTTTCATGTCAAAATTCATCCCCATGAGTTTACATGAGTTAAAGAGGGATGAGTTTGCTTGTAACGTCTCCAAAATAATTTCCTACCTTTTAAATTCAACCACTGCAAACTGCCTATAAATTATATTTTCCAATTTTCTCTTATATCCATTTCCAAGTTGTGAAAATTTTATTAGGATTGTGTCCTATCTCATTGCAAATAATTTTACAAGAGTACTGTCAGTAAAACTTGTTCTTCCTCTACTAGACAACAAAATGTTTTTTTCTTTGTTGTTGGGGGGGGGAGCGTTATTCGCACTTTTTTATTTTTTTCTTTTAAATCCAGTCTGGGGACTACTAAAACAAATACAATGAGAAGTTGAGAACTATTAAAAGGTGACAGAGTTGAGTACATAACCCTGTCAGGTGTGAAGATCGAAATGGCTCACAGCATAAATGCTTTACAAACATTGCTTGAAAGCGCTTGGGTTGAACTGTGACACAGGATAGCTGTAGTTGGACATGAAAGCCTTATATTGATTTGTGCAGCTCGTGTTTATGTTTTGGTTTTATTAGATTTTTACAATTTTTTTTAAAGACTCACAGCATTATAATTCAGTGCACATAACTAACCAATCTTACTCATGCAGAAGAGATCTTGAATCTTGATGACAAGTCTTCAAGTGACAGAATGACTAAATTATATGCTGGTTATAGCATGATGCTTATTCCTGTCCTACCCAGGTGGAGCTGTACTTTACACTATGTGATTCAGCCATCAAATAGCAGCATGCATGTTTGAAAGGCCAAGAGGAGGCTGTATTGAGAACCTGTCAAAAATAAATGTGCAAACCTCTATGCAGCAGCCAGTAAATATCCCTTGAATCACTCTTTTGTTAAAAAAAAAAAGCCAAACAAATCCTTGTTTCTATATGATATCTTTAATACAAAGCTTTAGTTAAACAGCTTGTCTTCCTGCCTCTTGCCTTCACCTCTACATGACAGGTCTTCAGCTGAAGGATGTCTATTAAGATTGACATTTTTATCAAATGTAAAAATTGTCAGGTGAATGATCTGCCCAGGAACATGAGATCAGCTAAAAATATAAAGTCTATGTAAGAATAAAAAAATATATAGAATAGCACAGTGTCTCCAGTACACCTACCGGTTTTGTCACTTGTCCTAATTTAATCCAATTGGCCTGCTTCATTCACGCTATAAGGCTTGCTTTTGTTTGCTTGCATTGTGATGCCCTTAAAAGAAATGATACTTCATCACTGACCACTGCACTTTGCTGATCAAGAACAAACATCAGGAATTTTCAAACTGATAGTCTACATGTTTGTGATACAGTACTGCATTGAAAAAAAAATACTAGGAAAGTAATCACTCCCTCCAGAAATGCAGAAAGAAGAAAATGTATTTTCTTGTCTACATGAATGTGTTCCAGTAGAGAGCATACCTAAGGACAATTAAATTCAATGAAAAAAAAAATTAAAAGAAAAAGAAAATTATTTAAAATAGCTTTGAATTAAAATCCTCTTGAGGACCAAGGTGTTTTGGATGCCAAACTGAATTTCAGTTTCAGTACCCTGTGCAACTTAAAAGGTTGTACTTCCACACGGCATACCAACAATAATTGCATCTATATGATATACAGGCATATAAAAAGAGAAGAGAAAGAGAGAACAATAACAGATGTATTTATACGCAAGGGGGTAATAATTACAAGATGATAAAAATGAGTAGGTCAAAATTAAATTTAATTTTATATTATTCTTAGAAATAATAATGCCATCATAGATATTGCCGTTTTGAGTTACCAGAAACTGCATGGCATGTTTTCATGTTCTCAGTCTTTAATGATTCGTTGGAATATGATTCATAAGACAATGCAGGCAATCCCCTATTCAGTAGTATAAGCAAAAAATATTTGAATGTCCTGCCTTAATGCCCATCTATATAGGTGCTACCTATATAGAAGCTCACATGGGGATACTAACAGATAGAATATCAAATGTATATTTTGCAAGTAAAGCGAAAATAAAATGCAAGGTTCATTTGACATATGAAATCAGCTCACTGTTACAAAGCAAAGTTGTATTCTTGTCTAGGAATTAAGATTAGTGGAAATAATTACTTATTTTCTTAGGGTGACAGAAAAATAGTTTATTTCTTCTGTGCAAATAGAGAATATATACACCTAATAACTAATAAACTTAATTTGTGTCCCATGGGATGTGGACTATCGCATTTCCATTTCTATGAGATATCTAATTTAGCAGTTATGTTTTAGGAGGAGAAAAATATCAGAGATTTCCATTGTGGCGTAACCGCTTGTAAATTCATCCAGTTAAGCTTTGCTTTCTGATCGCCTGCTTCTAAACGTATGCATATATGCATTGAACATTATTAATCACTGAAAAAACAAAAATCGGTCTATAATTTTGTGTTTGCTTTTAACAAGGATCAAATACATCTAAAGAGGTCCTTTTTTTTTTTTTTTTTTTTTCCTTTTTTGGTGGTGGTTTGTCTTTATACACCAAACATCCAAACTTGCGCCTGTATCGGTGCCATCCTTATGACAAGTACCTCCGCAAAGCCTACAGATGCGCGGAGCCGAGCCGCGGGCACCTTGTACCAACCACAGCTCCAACGGCTGTATCGCCCGCCGCTGCTCACCGCATCACCGCAGCGGCTACAGCCCAGGCTGTAGCTGCCACCGGCCCGACCACGCACTCGGGGGCCCCTCCGCACC
>JAHREE010000480.1:6765930-6836368 GCA_033628505.1 Tringa tobata
AAGCCTCAAATGTTGCTTGTTTGGTTAATTATTCATTCCAAACAATTCACATTCAAAATGTAAACTTGAAGCAGGACAAGAAGGGCTTTCTAAAATTGTATAAACAGCAACTGACTCTATACCCCTCCCTATTGTCTGCTTGGTCTTCTTACTCAAATATTCATAATGCCAATAGACTTTCATTTCCTTCTATGCAAGGGCAGGCCAGTATGGTCCTAGTACTCTTTATGTGGTTAAAATGGGATATTACACTAGCTTCATGGTGCAAAAGGCTTATCTTCAGTGGACTGAAATCCACGATGAATCTCCTACTCAGATCACTGGTTGAGCTCACTTGCTGGATACAGGTGTGATAATACATAGCAGTCATACTCCTTCATAAGGCTTCAGGTTGAGAACTGCAGAAGAAATTCATGCCAAACTGCAGAACAGAAAGTAATTAGAAGAAAATATGAGTCCACTGGGTCCACCAAGTAAATGGGAAAAATCCAGAGATGATTTTGAAATGAACATGTAGAAAATTAAGTTTTAAGGGAAATACTGAATGTTTCCTAGTTGAGTAGCCCCAAAATACTGTTTACTAAATTTCAAGAATGAAATTTGTTTCCTATGTGGCTTATCTTCTTATAGCTTGCTGATAAAAAGAAAAAGTTGATCTGTAACTATTTTCACAGAAAATTACACAGATTAACAAAAATACCAACCAGAAAAATTACATTTATTTTCAAACTCAAAATCTTTCAGTTACAGTAAAATGAAATGCTCACTGGACTGCTGTTTGTGCTACATGCCAGATAAATCCAAAATATATTGTAGAGTCACACCTGCATGGCCAATGCAGTAATTTCAGAGTGGTGCATTGTGAGAACTAATACTTGCTAGAGCTTCCCAAAGATACAGTGTTTCTCATGGTATGTGCCTGACTTTTTAGTTACATTCTAATTGCATTCTCCTCAGCATTTTTTACTAAAACTTCTAGTTTTCTCCTTCTGATAAAGGTCTAAACCCAAAATATTGTAGACATAGCTAATAGCACAGAAATATCACTTCACTCATTTAGGTCTTTTTTTTAGAAAGCAAAATACAGGAATTTGTAGCTATACAACTTATGAGATGCAACCTTAAACTTTATGAGAGGGGTACAGACAGTGACTTCAATGGAGCAGTGCTTCAGTCCTGGAAGAGTGGAAGCAGTTGCTGGGCTCTGAACTTCTTTGTGTAAAGTCAAAGCTAGAAGAGACCATTATAACTATCTACAGAGATCTTTCATATCATTTAGCCTGTCTTCATCAGTTTGTTTTTGTTGTTGTTTTGTTTTGTCTTGTTTCACCATAAAGCCACCTGGTTACTGTTGAACTAAAGCACGTGAGCTTCTTTTTAAAAACAAAGGTAAATATTTCATGTTTGCGTATTCTACTACATCTGACTAAATTTTACTAATACATAATTACTCTCCCTGTCAAAATCATGTTCCTGATTTGTAGTCATACAAAATTGAACTTCAGTTTGGCTTTGTCTATTAAATTAAAGAGCCTTTTAGTATTAACTTCTTTTTTTTTAACTTACATACTGTACAGATCATGATTAGTCAACCTTCTAACCTTCTTATTGTTGAGATAATTAGATTCTGTTTCGTTAGTCTCTTACTACAAGGCAGGCTTTCCAGACTATGATTCATCCTTGCAAGGCTTTTCTCAACCCTCACCATTTATCAATATCCTTTTAAAAGTGTAAACTCTGGAATAGGATATGAAATTGTCACTTGAGTCATATTAATTCTGTATTTTACTGCAAACATTCATTTTTATTTTTACAGGGATCACATTTGGTCTTGGCCTCTATGTGAGCTGGGAACTAATCTTAATTAGTTCCTGGTTACTAGTCATAATTTCAACATTTTTTCCCCTGATTTACAAAAATACATTCTTTCATCTATGGAAAACTGTTTGGTTGTCATTGATATTTTTCACTATAGATAGCATCTGAAAACTTTTCCTGAAATTTTTTAATGTTTTCATTAAATTCCTTGCTAATATCTTACATGCTTGGCCTTTGCTCATTTTTTCCACAAGAAAAAGAGCAATAATGAAAAAAAGCTAATACTTGTTGCGTGAAGACCCTTCCTCAGTTATCAGTGTGCTTGTCTGAACTGGAAACTAACTGCTGTTCTTTCATATCCTTTTTTGCATTCATGATCATTCAAAACAAGGTCCTTTTCTTTTATTTGAAACCAGACCTAACTAAGGAGTTAAACTACTGATCAATAGCTGACAACAACATAATAGCAGCATTTCTATAGCATAGTGTCTTTAATCTTCAAAATATCCCTCAGACACAAATAAATTGAGCATGAGATTAATTTAGTGGTTCTAAAAAAAAAAAAAAAAAAAAGAAAAGATATAAAGCATATTTCTGTGCAATATATTCTGGACAGTTGAAAACTTGCTCTACCCATGCAGTTTCCCCAGACACCACAGCATCTAATCAACACAGCACAAGGCCTGCGGTGATACTTATAACTATAGTGAGTCAAGACAATCCCTATGCATACTCACAGCCCCTGTCCTTATTGCCATTTACGTATGTATCTTTGGAGGGCAGATCCTTATAACTTCTGTATTAGGCACTACATAGGTACCTCAGGCTCCTCAATCAGGCTCCTCAAGCGCTACAGTAATTAGTTTGATTGAGGATTAAAAAAGCTCCTACCACATGCAAACAGACAAAAACATGTATTCTTCAATAATAAGCCAAATTATTCCATGCTATATAATCAGCCAATTTTTTAAGAGTTTATATGGTTAGATTTTGATTCAGATTAATACTTTTTGGGAATTCCATGAATCATTCACATAAACGCTGAAAGTGCAGTTTGTCCTATATACCCTTAGAAACAGACACAAAGTGCCTTGGAGTCAGACATTACAAGCTCTGTGTAACCTTTTTCCTTTTATAGTGCTACGCAGACTGATAAGTTATTAATATTAGAAAGAATTATTTATAGTATAACTTAAGGATTACAGAAAATGCCTAACATCATATAAGAAACAAAAAACAGTTTATCAGTATGTATGTGCATCTAAACTTTAACTACACTTGAATAGCATAGGAAGGAGAGCAGAAATACCATCAAAGGAAAGCAAAAATAAACGAAATGCAGTCCCTAAATACCTAATGCTAATGTCACAGCTCACATTCACTCACAAGTCACCTCTCTTCAGCAACGTAGATTTCATCTACACCCACAAATGCTAAGGATCTGGATGTTCAAAACCAAACATAATAACTCGGCAGGTAACTCCTTTGACAACTGGTAGTCTGTAAGACTTTGCTCACAGAACCCGTGGGCTTCAAAAGAACGCTCTAGATGCAAGCTTCAAATGACGAGAAAGTTTTCTGCAAAAATCATTCTTGGAAGTTGTTAGAAAATCTGCTGCTTTTGGACTACAAAGAGATACAATTGGAAGATCAGAAGCATTGGAATTATTTTCCTCTTTGCAAAATAATTACATAAAAGATGATCTCACTGTAGGTAGTGATATCTATTACCAAATGCCCTTTTCACTGGATTATATCATTCACGCTTTTCCTGGCCAAAATAACCCTGTTTCTTTTGCTACCCGAAGTACAGTTTCAATTGGAATGTGGAGAGTGCTTCCTATCTAAACTAACCTCTATTGAACTTGCAGTCTTCCGAAAATATGCATTTGAAACTATTCAGACTGATAAAGGCATTGAATCCAAGTCTTCTAACTTCTCTCACTGAATGCTTGAGCAAAAAGAGCTGTTACATAGTGACCAGGCAATTCTGGAAGCATTAATGTCTCTGACAGTGACTTTCATAAGAGTATCTGAGTATGCATAAATATTCTTTGAAATGCCTCTATCAAACCACCTACCAGGCCTGGGCGTGAGATCCCCAACCTATGAAAACACATCAAGTTCTGCCTGTCAGCTGAGTCGCCTGTTAATCAGCATCTTGTTAGTCCATCCCAAATGTGGGGCAATTTCCTTCCACTGATTCCAGACAATGTGTTTAACTTAAAGAGCTAAAGGCATTTATAGACCAGCACTAGTGAAACTAGCTCCAGCTTTAGCACCATACCTCTGCCAGAGAATATCATTTCCTGAAATTAAATCAGCAGCAGAAAAGCTTGCATATGTGTTAACTACTTAATATAAAGCAATGTACTAGATTAAATGAGCATTGAATAGGCAGTTAAACTAACCTGTAAGAGAAACGGTATATTTGTTCTGCCACACTGGCTGCAGGGATGGTCTTCAGCAGCAGAACAAGGGCAAAAATTTTGGGATGCGGGAATGTCTCTAACTGTGAATGCTGCAACTGTTTGCTAAGTGAAAGAAAATCAGAGTGCTAACAGAGCACGCAAGCTCAGCCAGGGTGAGGTAGCTCATTAAGTCACGTAAATTTGGTGGCATTTGTTTGTATGTACACAGTTAATGCTCTTGGGTTCTGACTGGGTTTAGGAAGAGTTAGATACAAGATGTTCATGCTGAGCAAGTCTGGGAAGACCAGAAGGAAACTCCCAAATCTAAATGGGAAGTACCTCATGAATTTATGTACTTACAGTATAGGCAATAACTTCTCAATAACAACTTTACAGGAGACCGACCTCCTCAGAAATACCGCTTCAGTTTGTGAGCCATTTAAAAAACAAATTATCTTCATTTCAGATATAAAAAGACATACGATCATTTTGCTTAAGAAGAATAGTTTGAAAAATTAACTGACATAAATAAACAGATGAAAGACACTGAATGGGTTAAATTTGTTATGTCCAAGTCAATGCCAAATCTTCAGCTAAGAACAGGAAGTTTATTGGCAATTTTCTGAAAGAGGAGGAATCCAATGATAAAATGTGAGCCATTTGTCTTCCAAGCCATTAAAGGAAATTCACTTTAAAGATGTTTCTGGAGTGCCTGCTGCTGCTGCTGTGCCCATTATAATTTATCAGTGTGTCTGCTGGTAGTATTATCATCAGTAGGGGCTCAGGTGGACTTCCATTAGCGCTATCAAAGTCTTCATTGGCAAAATATTCCACTGACCTAGACAAGATCTATCAAAAGCTTTCAAAGCCTCATCTGCCACAGATATTTTTTCTGCTAATTATTTTCAGCAAGTTTGTAAGATAATTTCTCAGGATGAGTTATCTAGGGAAAAGCAGCAACAACAAACATATTTACTAAATAAAACTGTGTCAGTCATCATCATGTTCATTTATTTATAGGTCATATCCTTCTCAGCCTTCAACTTTTTGTGTGACATTTAGAATATAAACACTCTGGGAAAGATATTTTCTTATCTGTCCCCACTCAGGTCTTAACTTTGATAAGGGTCTTTGAACACCATCACAGTATACATGTTTAAAACTAATATGACTATATGTAATAAATGTAATTAAGGACACTTATTTAGCCATATGTTGCATTAGTTTTATGGCTTTGTTCTTTGCTTTGACTTAAACCTGTGTTAAATTCATGTCAAGTAATGAAAATTCAAGCTTGTTTAGTTTCTTTGTTTTGTATGTCTACACACGTGACAGCCTGGGAAAGGGAAGGGGAAGGATACATCTAAAACTAGGCAGTCTAAAAAAAAATCTCCTAATGCTTTGTCAAACAACAACACAGACAGTGTGCACTACAGGACTGTAAAAAAAGATGTATTGTATTATCCTGTTGAAAAAGGTGACCTGCACAAAATCCCTAATGACAGTCTTAACTGGTCATCAACTGCCCTTCTTGACCTCATATTATTAATTGAATTGTAATATTAATTGATGTCTGATTTGAATTAACAACTATATTTATTGCAGTTTCATCCCATAAGGCTTAGTACAATCACATAAAAATGCAGTGTTTACCCTGAAGCCCTTATTACATGCATTTAATATGGGACGCAACGGGTGGTTGTAGCAGTCAGAAAGGGAGTTACATAAGATTACAGAAAAACCCCTTTCAAAAAATGGTAAGCAACAGTCACAACCATCACTTACAAATTTATTTTTAGCAAAAGAGTGATTTATGGGTCTTTCTTTTCCTTTCTCCCAACATATCATTGCCCCTTTTAGCACTTACTATTTCCTCACGTTGTTGTCAGTCATTCCATGCAGCTGGCCGGGTGAGTGAAAACAATCTGCTATGATCAAATGCAGTTACTGTCTCTTACCACCCCTTGATCACTCACTGGACTCAAGACAGCAAGGTGAAGGCGGTGGATTTCTATCACTATTTGACATGACTCACAAAACACTTTGTAAGCCACCTCTAAAAGTGCACTTGTCAAAACCAAAGGTGGAAAAAATTGCAGTTTGCCTCTTTGGTTCAACTAAATCATGTAAGTTAGCAAGCTGGGAAAGAAATGTCGTATTCTGGCAAATGTTAACAGTCTGCATGTGATTTTCGTACACATTTTGAAAAATTGATAGTTCAGTACTTTAAAAAACTTTGACTCTTGCTTTGTTGGATGGCTATTTTTGAAGACGATAACTTACATAAATAATTTCTTAAGCTTAGATTCCTTGAAATATAAAATAACAACTAGCATTGGCACCATTGCTGCTGTGTATCCACATGGGTTGGCCTTTGCAGTTTGGGAGATCATAGTGAATACGGTAATACTGTAGTGGCACTCTATGTTAGCTCCAAAAGCAAAGCCATGGCTTATGTCTCAGTAGACTACATTTTTACTACTACTTAACTTGCAGAGTGAAGTCAGTGTAGCTGGGTTTCCAGGTATCTACAGGAGTAATAAATAAATAAATTAGCAAAACCAATCAAGTTGAAGCCCTGAGGTTACATGAAGTTAGGTGTGACTGGAATAGGCTGCCCAGGGAGGTGGTTGAGTCACCATCCCTGGATGCATTTAAGAGACGATTAGATGTGGAGCTGAGGGATGTGGTGTAGGGGAGGACTTTGTACAGTAGGGTAGATGGATGGACTCGATGATCCCAAGGGTCTCTTCCAACCTAGATGATTCTATGATTCTATGACTTGATAAGGTCACAGAAAATTGAAAATAATGTGTATTCACTTGCAAGTTGGGTGTGGAGGAAGCAAGTTTTCAAATAGCAGCTGATGCGTTTCACTAATACAAGCAATCTATTCTAAAGGTGGTTTCTAAGTGTTTTGGCTTCCAAGATCTGATTATTCAGGCGGTTATTACATACAGCTTTCTGTCCTGCCACTCTGTAAGGTGCTGTCATATGTATAGCAAGGTCAACACAACGGGTAGCATATGTGTTCCTCAGTTTTCAGAGTTTACTATTTTTCTGTTAACCGAGACTGTCATTCACTGTTTTAAGTGGCAAATTTTGTTTTAACAACAATTTACAGCAGTTTACCTTCACACATTAGGCTGTGAGTGAATGAGGCAAAAATCACCCATTTATGTATCCCTTTGGACTTGACTCGATTATCCATGGGAGCACTACATTCTTATTATTTGGCATCAAGGCTTTGCCCCTCACAAGTACAACTTGCGCCAGTCTGGCAATGTAAAGGAATTGAATGATATCTTTAGGCAGGAGTATCTTGATATGAGCAAACATTGACTTTTTGCCAACTCCAGACATTGTGATGGTATGTCAGAGGTGGAAGTGCCTTGAGCAGGGGGCACTGAGTGATTCTTTCTGGCAGAGCAGCTCTTTGGGCATTTCTGTCTGTCAGTGCAGATGACATAAGCCCTACGGCTGTGCTGGAGGCCAGCTGGATCCAGCTAGCACCCAAAATCCAATTTATATGTTGAGCATTGTGCATGGTATGGGTGTGCCATGTGTGTCTACTGTTTGTCTCTACTGAGTAATTTCAGCCATAGGCAACTTTTCTGTTCAAAACACAGACAAGATAACCAAAGATGATAACAGATTTGCTGGTTTGCCACAAGCTAACACATCTTCATGATTTTTTTTTAATGGTTTGTGCTTTCTAATCTCCCTAATCCCAGCTGAGAACTCAGATTTGTAAACAGTGATATAAAAATAATCTTATTTGGAATCTGTGTTACATTTTTCAGTAGATGACTAACCTAATAACACACAGTAAGCAATAGATTGGAATCAATTGACCTAAAAATATTGAGACTTCCAGGCAAAAGACATATTCTTTTCATAGCTTATACTTCTGAGTATGAAAAAAGAAAACTAACAATATACCTTAGAGCAAACATTTGGTGGTAGCCAGTAAACAATTTCCAGCCTATAGGAATCCTATGGATTATTTGCAAGTCTGAAGTATTATAAACCACTTATATCTAATTCCATCTACCTTTCAGTATTTAACGTTTACTTTGTTGTGTTTTAGTCAAATATTTGTTAGAAAGTAGACAATGTGGACCAATTAACAAATAATGTTGTAGTATCAAATACCTTAAATAAAATCATGTAGAATTAGCTGTTAAACTAATTAGGCAAAACCTTGGCACTAATAAAGCCAGTACAAAAGGCAAGTTTGTGTAAGGAGGCTGGGATTTCACCTAGCACTGAAAAGTGGAATTAAAAAGGGGAAATAATTGAAATGATTACTATTTCTTTTTCTTTTTTTTTTTTTTTTCTCACACAGACCACGCATTGACATATTGGATTGAAAATCCACTACTATTTTCTGTGATAACTGTATCTGTACCAAGTAATCAAGATTGAGATCATATTTTCTTTGCATGGTTTATGCCTAATGAAAAGACAATCCCTATCCTAAAAACCCTATGATCTAACAAGCTAATGCAAAGAGTAGTGGAAAGATTCCCATTGACTTTAGCATGCATTAAATTGTTCACTAGGTATGACTGGAATGTTTGATCATTTAATGGTGCATGCTTTGGAGGGCCTGTGAATGTGAACAGAGAAAGAGGGCTTTCTTCCTCCCAAGTCATAAATAATTATAACACTTCCAATATTGTCACTTGTTCTTTTGTTTTGATTGTCAAAAAATATAATAGTTCTTTACAGGAAAAAAAAAAAGGGAGAGAATATACAGATGACTATCTGTAACACACTATAAATCATTCTGGATACAATAAATTATCTACATTTTTGTACCTTTTGAAAAAATAACTTTTATTATGGGAATCACTCACTTTATAAAAATTAAAAGCAATAATAATTAACACATATTCATGATAGGGATTTGGTGATACTGAAACCAAATATGTCCCCAGATCCATAGGTCTTTTGTCTGGGATGGTCACCTAATCAGTCTAAGATAATTCTATAATTATTGCTCATGTAAAGGAAGTTTAGTCTTCTAATTTTTAGCTGTACTCTTTTCCTTTCTGAGAAGTTTCCAAAAATTCAGATAAAGTATTAACAAAGGAAAACAAACAGTAGCATAGCCAGATCCATTCAGTAGGTCCCATCCCGGCTAATGATTGTCACGAATTGAATATCAAGTCAAAAAGTACCATCTTTCACTAACTTCTGCTGTAGAAACATACTTTTTTCTTTTTTTTTCCCTTTCTTTAATTTTGAGGGTTGTTGTCTGCTAATTGGCCATCATCCTTAAAATGGAGGAAATTATAGAGAAAGATTCATGATTGTTACTAGTATTCAACATACGTTTCCGATACCGCAGGCTTTCATTGCTGAAATATACCCGTGGGAAATTTTGTAAAGTCCTTCTCTAAATGCTCCTGGAGTTCGGATTTAACCAATAAAAATATTTCATTGTCTAATCTTAGCCTTGAAGGAAACATAAATTGCCTTTTTAGATTAGTAGATATTAAGAATTTTGATCTGTGTAGTACTCTGACATTCCAGATGAAAGCACAGTGCATGACACTAAAACACTGAGATAAAATACAATTCCAGTTATTTGGCCTGCTTGTTATCAGAGTTGTCCTATATATCTTCACAACATTAAAATGTCGCACTGTTTGTGTATGATCATCCAGCTTCATATACAGGTATACAATTGTGTGTGTGTAACAATATTTACATTGTATTAAAAGTAAAATCCACTGAAATATTTGCATTTCTAATCATAACACTTAAAAGCTTTCCGAAGTTGTTTGACAAATATCAATGTTTTTCACTGATGAAAGATTGTCATTTACTGCAATACTTCCCTATTACATAGAGCATACAGGACATTGCTTATGTTTAGAATGTGCAGAAATTAAAAGAAAACACGAGACAGTTTCTATTCTCTCTCTCTTTTATAGCTTTATCAGAAGATAAAATGCTGACTTTTCAATTTGCCAAATGGAATAGAGAATCTGTAACGTCTTTCTGATTCCTAATTCAGAAATATCAACCTGAAGTTGCCAGCAGGCTCCTATCAGTGTGAATCCTCCACTCTGACACAACTTAAGTACATGGAAATGTCTTTGTGAAGTCAAATGACTTCTTTAAGGTCATGCCTCTGAAATAGATACTAAGTTTGTGAGTCATTGTATTATTTAGTAATAGAACAAGTTCTTTGTTTCTCTATTTACATTATAAGCTAGCTCTTTAAAGCAGAGTCTTCTCTCTTAGTCATTCTTTTTCAGCACAGGCTAACTTGATGTTGCCCAGCCCTCAAAATAATGAACAGAATATTGTGAAAAGTAAAGGAAAACACTATTTGGGACAAAACCGAACCTAGTTTTACTACATTATTACAAGGAGCCCTTGGATCAAAAATGCGGTCCTTAACACACTAGGTTAAAAACAAGCAGATTCTCCCTGTAAAGATGTTCTATCTATTACTGAATTGAACAAGAAAAAGTATAGACAAATATGCATGTATATAAACATACACACATCTACTTATTGATGTATCTTATGTGTCAGTAATATTATTGACACTCATGGTCCCTGTTCTTACTGTTCTGTCTCTTTTCTATATGAAGAAAAGATCTAACATTTCAGCATTTCAGTAATATTAAGGTAGGAAATTCAAATGAAAATAATATTTTAAAGTGTTTTTTTATGACACATTGTCCTATAATTAAAGCAGTTATATATACACATTACAGATATGCAAGAGTGTGTGTGGACATGCACACAAATTCAAAATCACACAAAATTTTGTTTTAGTTTTTGAATGTAAAATAATCTAACTATTCTGAATCAGTTTTTACAGTGGTGTGTCTGTGTCACTTAATTCGATTAGGCCGTATTCAAGAGTAAGAAATGGCTGCAGAAAATCAACCAGGCAAAAAAACAAGTAATGCTTATTGGATGAGAAGAGAGAAGGTCCAGGAGGTGGACTAATTATTTCCACCTGAACAGTGGATATATGTTTGCCAATGACCACTTAATTTTACATTTTTCTGACAAAAAAAAAAAAGAAAAAAAAGAACAGAACAAAGAGTAGCTGTAGCAAGGGCTACTCAAGGGCTTTCAGTTTTTCTATATCTTTTCTTTTGAATACTAATTTTACACATGGTGGTTATTGGTTTTCGTTCTGAAATTATATTTTTTATCTAGGAAGGAATTTCAGGTGGTCAAAAATGCGCCATCCCAGTTCTACAGTACAGTTTTTTTCTTAAAGACATGACACCTCTGTTCATGGATGTGTGGGAGAAGAGTAAGCTGATTTCAGAAACTTTAAGAAGGAGTTCAGAATCTTCAGAAATCTTTGAAATATGTTCTAGATTCCTATACAACATGGCATGTATCCAAATAAATCTCTCCTCGTGCCTTCCTCTGTCACAACCACAGTGTGCAACTAGTGGTCCAATCTATGTGGAAAGAGCTGGTCTGGGATTCATTATTAGCAGGACGCATAATCCTCTTGTAATTTAGCAGAATCAGAGTTGTGTATGAGCAGCAGCTAGCTGTTAAGAAAATTTTGCGATTACTTTCTGAAACTTCCCTTTAATAGCATTTCCATGATGCTATGCTAATGGATTTATATGCTAGAAGCAGAAATTCTAGGACACCACAAAGAAAAATTATAACTGAAAATGTTGCTAAAGTCTCTAAAAGCCTTTAAAAAAGATCACATTTCTATAGTTTTTTACATTGTATAATATTTATTGCAGCAGAAACATCAGTCAGACATGATCTCACCCAAAAGGATTCTCTGCAAACTCAGAACAAGGGTTGTGTTTTTGAAAAGTGTAGCAAAGATAGTTATGCACCAGAATGGTGGTTCTTAGGCAGTATCCCTTCCTTGGAATCATAGAGAATTACCTCCCAAATCTCATAATTGCACTGAGTGGAAGGCCAAATGGATCCATCAGCTTTAATTCCACATGCTGTTGGGTGTAAAACAGTATTTTGTGTGAAAAATGGCACTAGAATGTGGCTGAAATTTAAGAGAGCAAGTCAGACAAGACAGCAAGACAAACTTTATTGTCTGTAGCACAAAAACCTCAGTCACATAAAATGCCTGGAAAAGTCCCTATTCTTACGCAGTTAAAGTTTAATATCTAAATGATGAAATTAGTATACCTATATCTTTTATACATGTGGAAAATCTTTCAACCCTTGCTGGCAGAGTTTGACTTTAAGAATGAACTTTTCCCAAGTTAGTTCTACTACAATACTTGGAAAGTTCAACCAACACCATGTCATACTATTTTTTTTTTTTGACACAAGGAAACTGACTTTTTACACTTCTTTATTACTTCAGGCACTTATTAAATAAGCTATTGCCTTTGAATGAACAGAGCTTCTACTGATGGAACTACTACTAAGATATCCTCTCAATATATTAATAATCTTTTATGTCAGTCAGAATTGACATTGCAGGTCTTAATAACAGAAAATATTCTTGGTCATACTGGAATACTGAGGAGTATCAGTACAAGATAATGCTTTTTTTATACACTATATATTTCATCGATAAAGTTACAAGGGCACATAACACCCTGCATGTGTTCTCTGCACCAATATATAAATATGGTAGCTGAATGCAGTAAATAATAAAAAAAATAAAGAACAAAAAAAGGGTCTAATAATGTGCACAGGAGAAAGGGTTGAATTATAGAAGAGTATGTTAATAATCAATAATTGTTACCGCCATTTCAAAACTCCATGGGAGGACAAAGGAGATATTACAGTTTGAAGAACAAGTGAAAAATGGCTCAAAGGAGGTCTCCACTTCTTTTAAAGGTTTGCTTCTCTTCAGTATTTGAAGACTATAATTAAATGTGAACCAATATAATTTTTTTAAAGAGAGAAAAGTCTCAAAGTGAGGTGCAGAATGAAAAGAATTTAGACCAGCACAAAAGACGAGTGGAAGGAAAGACTTACTAGCTACATCTCTATAAGCAGAAAATAATTTTGAACCATGATGAAGCATTTATTTAAAAACCAAAATCAGTTTTCAGTTTTAAGCTTAGAATTTTCTTTCAGTTGAAGACTTTCAGAAGCAGGTTTTAGTTTAAAAAACAAACAAACATACAATCAAACAACAAAAAAACAAACCAAAACAAAAATAAAAATATCTGTAAGCCTTTACTGAATTTTTCTTTGAACACTTCTCACAGTTTCTTTAAAACCAAAATTTAAATTAGAATATTTGATAAATTTACGTGACAAGACTATGTGGCATTATTGAGAGGCAAATGAAGGAAAATTCCTTTAATAGTTTTTGTAATACCTGAGTCAGATTTTTGACTTAGAACAGTAGGACTGGTGCTGGGCATATCAACAGGAAGCAACTATCCATAAAAACAGAGGAAATGTCTTTCTGGGTCAGCCCAGTAGTCCCTGCGGGCAAATATTGTGCCTGGCAGTAGCAATAGGAAACCCTATTTAGACACATGAGCTTGGTCACTTTTTGTGTTTCATTCCTTTTGCACTCACCCAACACCTGTACTTTTCGTATTAGAAAAGCTAGATAGGACACTGCAGACTGATCCTTTAAATGTCCATTTATTGATTTGTTGCACCCAAATTTGTCTAGCCCCTTTATTACCCTACTGATAACACCTACTACCACAATGTTGATAAAATAAAATGCATGCTTTACTATAGTGAGAAAATGAATGACAGAAAAGTCTGGTTTAAATACATCCCGGTACAGAAATCTCAGTCTTGGGAATACACAACATATGTAAATAATTTGTTAACTATATGAATTAAACCCTATCTACAGCTCTCCTGCAGATGATAGGCTCAGTTATTCCTTCTCCCTATTTTACTTCCTTGAGATTTCAATATTCACCCCCTACAATGCAGAAAGCTTAATGCAGTCAAACTTTGTGAAGTGTTTTGGGATGTTAAGGAAGAAGAAGCCATACAAGCGAAAAGTATTATTTCCTGTGATCTGTCTGACCAACACTACCTCTTTGCTTTGGAAAAGGCTATTGGAGTGTATTCAGCTTAATTTGCAAACTAAGACTTTAACTTAACATGGCAAGAAAGAACAAATGGAAAATGAAGCTAGGATGTCCATGTTTGGTTTAAGATTTGCTCTACAGAAGCAGAGCAGGCACTGAGATTAAAACTGGAACACAGCGGCAAAGCTACTTTTAAAGCCAGTTGTTGTGAGATCACAGAGAAAGGGGAATGATATGGAGTGTTGCTAATAGGGACATATTCAGCAAATTTGTGGCCTTTTTGTTATCAAAATGCAAAGCTCTTTCACAAAGAGCATCAGTAGAGTGCTACTGCTATTTTCAGTTGTATTTTGACTGAAGTGTGGACCCTTGGCATGTACAGCTAAAGGAAAAATGCCTTATATTCACAAGGCGGCATGGATTAGAGGAAAGAGGTAGGCCAAATCTTTAAGTCTGTTTGTCTCAGTATTGCTGCTCAGGTAATTGTTGCTCAGATATTGCTGCTCAGATAATTGTTGCATGCAGAGATTTTCATCTGATTAATAAGGTATGGAAATATACACCAGAACAAGGCAGAGACACTGTCATCCAGTTTCTGATTTCAGCACTGAAAATCAGATCTGATAAGAGTTTCTGTCACTCTGTATTATGGTTTTACATTCTCATATAATTACAGGTGTAAACAGCAGGAGCTTCAGGACAGTTTCTTTAAATGTAAAAAGTTTTCCTCCTATGCCAATATTTGAGCAATGCCTCTGCAACCAATTAAGACTGAATGACTTCACTTCAGTCAGACAGTAAGTGAATTAACCTGAACCTGTGGTCAAGTTCACATATCCCAGCCTAGACAGCAGCCAGTTTCTGTATTCCATGAATACTCACGCTTGTCACAAGCTGTCTGCATCCAGTTTCTAAAGGAAATTGGTGTGCAGACTGGCTCACTCCATATTTAACGCTAGCTTCAGCAGTAATTAAAAATTAGAAGAGATCTTCAGGAAATCAATTAATTATGCATGCAAAATGCACCAACTAAATTTGGATGCACAATTAGATGACTAATCATAGTTTGAAAAGGTTGAGAATTGCAGTTGCACACTTATAAGGATGCTGGTGACCTACCCTATCCCAGATGCCTGTACTTTCCTGTTTAGAAGTTTCCTAATTTGTTTGCTACTAAGATTTGTTAGTAACACAAGAAAATGCCTGACAAACTGTTTACACTGGCAATACTAGCAAGTGTCAACATCAAGAGTCCAGAAACTTCAATATATGAATTTCTTTGCTCACTTATGGGAATATCCTTATCCCCATATTTATTTATTTTTTTGAGTTTCAATGGAAGTCTCTCCAGAAAATTGCATTTGCAACAACTCAGAGTTATTAAAAAATGAACCTCAATTTGGGCTGGCATGCAGTGTAGTATTTATCAGCCAGATTTACATATGAAGCTCTAGGAGGAATGATGTTACATCTGTCCTGAAGCTACTATCCCACTTCAAAATCAATGTTATTTAAAGGCAAATATCGACATATTTAGGAATAAATTTTTACTTCCAATGCTGCATATTCTGCTATATTTTCCAGTGTTACATCACAACAGGTTGATGTCTAGTCATTAGACAACTTTAATAAGCTACTACCTAACCATTTGACTAGCTCACCACAGATGAATTCCAGTTGTATCTTTTTGGGGATCCCTTAATCTTCTGATGGATATTCCCAGTACAGTTAAATTTGATTTGCAGGAAAACTTCGATTTTACAATATAATCAGTTCTTGCCAGTTCATTGAGAGGTTTTTTTAAACTTTTTGCTTTGTTTTACTTTGCTTTGTTTTGTTTTGCTTAATATGCTCATATCTAGAACACACAACCACAATGGAAGTGTTGCATTTCTCACTAAGTGCAAGCATGAAGTGCACAACAGCTGTCATCAGCTGTTAAAGGGTTTTCATTCAGCAGATTAAAAGTACAGAACAGGGTCAGGGCACAGAGCAAGTGAGTGATGAGTGGATAACTAACACTCACTTCTCCCAGTGTGCACTTTAGCTTCCACTGGTTTTCTATGGAAGCAGTAGCTCTCTTGTATATCTGACTACAAAAAAGATTTAGTGCATGATTATAGAAAAAAAAAAAAAAAAGAAAGAGGAAGAGACTAACTTTCTGCCTTTTTCTAGTACTTTCTATTTCACTGCTTCTGGAATCACCTGACAGAAAACCTGATATGAGGGAAATACAGCCCTGAAGGCAGACTATGTATCTATTAAGAATGTAATAAGTGACATTATACACAAAAATATGACAAACAGCATCTCTATCAAATGCTGAAAAGTTTAGGTAGGAAAAAATTTTTCAGATTCACCATTTGAACATTAGTATCTGTAGAAAGTATTTCCTGTAAGAAATATCACAGTAGTGTGGTCAGGTTTGCCATTTTTATGGCCTTTCCGTCCCTCCCATCAAAAGGGAGAAATATTAAGAATATAGGCCAAATTCCCATGTTGTAATCTACATAATCATATTCTCTTGAATGGAACAATTTGGAAACAAAATATCACTCAAGTCAGTCAGAACCTTTCCCCTCTTTAGATAGAATGGTATTTCTGCAAGATCAGAGTTAACAAGAGCAGAAAATTCCTAGGAGATGCCCTCCAACTAATGTCCTAGCTGAAATCTGACAATTTAAATAATATCTTCTCCACCAAGATAATTTCATGACCCTTCCAAGTGTGTAGGACAGTAGAAAGCAGAAGTAAATTGAATAGGAGCATGAGGCTGGTATTTGAAGTTATTACAGACAGGATATCCCGAATCCAAATACAGAGGATATGTTATGATACACTTAGACTGGATGGTGCCTCCCTTGGTAGGTATTTCTCTCATACTACTAAACATATCAAATGATAGCAAACCTGTCCAGTTCATCGTCCATCTAGAAACTGAGCACAGTGACTATAGTCACAACATTGTGTTAATCAAAGCCATTTCTATACCTTATTTGAGACACACTTCTATTGTGATGACCTGCAAATATGACTGAAGGCCCAAATCTGTCGCATGTATGTGTTGTGGTGAGCTGCTCTCCATGTATTTCCATGTAATACAGTTCCATAAAATAAGACAGATGAAGATTATTCAAGGTATCAATAGCTCTGATGTTTTCTTTAGGACTTTCCATACACTGGAAAATGTATTTTCATACATTTTTAGAAACTGAAAAATGTTTTGAACAACTTTGAGTTTGTTATTCAGTCTGCTATAATCACTTTGGATTTACTAGCAACCAGAAAGATAGCACCCTGAGATACATCTACAAAAAGTAGACCTCAGTATTTCCTTCTCCTCTATCATATGTGACTGGAGAATTTTAGTCTACAGAGTCTTGGCAATGCTACTTAAGCACTGGTTTGAGACGCAGAACAAGAGCTTCACCAGGGAGTGACAAATGAGCTCATCTTGCATTCTTCTGTGATATACATGTTTTTAATGTACTTATACACCTCAGTTGCACTACTAGTAAGAAAGAAAGTCAGCTTATACTTCTGATGAGGTTACAGAACAAAGTAGTGTCAGACCGCAAGAGGTAGGTATGCAGTGAAAACTACTTCTAATAAGGATTAGAGTGCTTTCTGTGTTTTGTTACACTCTCATTCTTCAGAAAGGCATATTTTACAATCCTGTCTCAAAAAGTTAACATGTCTTGTGTAATTATCATTAAAGGCCACTACTGCAAACGTATGTACCATTTTATTGAGAAAAAATATTCAAGACATGAATGATGAAAGGAATAGGATATAAGGTAACACCTAAAAATGTTGCGGTTGTATAACACAAATAAAAGAGAAATTTTAGCATAATGTGTACTTAAAAATGCTGTTTCAAAACCCTTGGTTTTTCTTAAGTGGTTCTAAACAAGAGTATGTCCATCCTTTTTTCTGGAATACACGAACATTTATACTGTGTCTTAATGTTGTAAATGAAATCATTGTGCACCACTATCAGTACCACCACTGTCTGTGTCTGATATGTTGTTCTGTGTAAATTAGGTTGTTTCTACAGCACACTATCCAAAAATAAGTTAGCAACAGTGCTAGACAGCTCCAGTGCAGCCCAGAAGCCCTTGTGATAGCAGTGCACATATAGCTAGCTTCTTCATATATGTTAGCTTACATATATATATAAATATATATATTCTTTTCAGAGTTTAAAACTGTTCAAATTTTGGTTTCTAGAAAGTATACAACATCTCAACACAAGAAAAAAAGAAAAAAAAAAGAAAAAACTGAAATAGCAGGGTACCAGGTGGCAGCCTTGTTGTTGCATTTATCTTATAAGTAATGTGTCAATTTTTTCCATAACAAGCACATCCTGTATTGTGTGTGTCCACTCAGTCATTGATGGAATTTCTGTGCTTTTCCAATTTCTCACAATGACACTTTTCGACGCCATGATCACGGCTGAGAGCAAAGGTTACCACACTGCCTCCTGGTCAGTAATTTCAGGCATAGAAAAATAAAAGATATGTCAATTTGTGTTTGGTTGTTTTGGGAACTGGGGGTTTCTTTTTTATTTGTTGTAGTCTAAGTGACAGACTTTCTTGATGAAGCCATTCACCACTCATTCTTTCTTCTTGCAAAAAATTTGTGATATGATTAAGTTTAGGTTTCCGGTATTACCTTTGTATGCTCAACAGTTTCTTTTGCATGTTTAGTTCTAAAGGCATTATGACGCACATAACACATTTTTTTAATTTGTTAATTGCAGCATTAAGAAAAATGATACTGCTTTCTATTACACCTTACCTAGGATTATGTAATGAATCTTTGAAATACAACTGAAGAAAGGAAAGAATAAAATAATTTGGAGGTTCCCTTCAGTTCAGTGGCGCGTCTCTGCTCTTATCAGCAGCAGTTAAGAGACAAATCACAGTATAAACATGCTATGTCCATGGAGTTATTTTCCATATATAAATAACACAAGCTGTCTCTGATATGCATTCTTTTTTCTTTCTCTATTCCTTCTAGGTTTACAGCACTTTGTCTTTGCCTATAGTTAGTAAAATGAACTAATTCCGTCTCCTCATTGAGACCATCAGCTTCCTCATCTAAATGGAAACAAAATGAGACTTTACAGAGCCTCTGCTACTTCATTTCATAGTCCTGAGGTGATAGTAAACATCTGGAAAAACATGTTTTTATGATTTAAATGCTGTTTAAATCCAGAGCTTTTCTACAACTCACTGCTAGACTCTAAGAGTTTATGGTGACAATGGATGTTCTGACATTTGTAAAGTAATTTGTTTTAATTTAGAGTCATGTTTCCTGTTCACCAACTGTTAACAGAAAGAAAACCTAGAAACAACTCAATGTTATCCAGGCAGGGTTTTCTAAACTGTTTCTAGAGCTGGTCCTTGTTATGATAAGACAAATTCAGAAAACTCTAACCGACAAGTAATTTTCATCGAAACCCATTACATGGAGTATAAAATAAATTTGCATTAAATCACATTTTATTTCATAAGATATGCTAAACACTGATTACAAGAAATTCATTATTGAATTTCTTTACAACAAACATACAGGTATAAAGGGTGTGGCTATTTAAACAGACACATCAGATATCAATATAGTAGTGCCAAAGGAAATCAATAGAGTTTTTACCATATGCGACTCCTTCCTTGGTTTCAAGCAAGGGTTATCCCCTAAATATGTGAAATGAATAACATAAATATTATTTACCACAGTTTATTACCTTCCTACTCTTGCTTAGGCTGAGAAAAAGAAGGTTAAAAATATGGCCATACAGGACAGCATTTTATATTTACTTCTCCTGTCTCAATACAAAATATCTACCTAAACTTCCTCTTTAGCAGCCACAAAACCTGAATTATTTTTTTTCCACTAAGAAGAAAGAGGATAAAATATTTTGCCATGAGAGTTGTATTCATCAACAGGTATATGAAAGATCATTAAGGTCCTACAGCAGTATCTCTTTTCATTTCCCTTGCATGTGAAAGACCAACAAATACATCTAAATAACAACTCTGAGTTATTTCCACTTCAAGCCTTTCCATGCCAGGTTGGCTGGGATGAAACAAAACTCAATGGAATAGCTATTAATATTTGGTGGATCTATTGCTCGTCATTCAAGGAGTGTTCATGAGAGAAGTGTGAAACAGAAAGATCTTCAAAGCCAAACTTCTTTTCTTTCCACAATGACTACTTCTTTCGCTTCCCCCCTCCACTGACTAGTACGAACACAAAATGCAAGGCTCGTCCTGAATGTAGGGGAGGTTCTTGCTGCTCATGGCAAAATAAATAAATAATTAGATAAATAAGTAAATAAATAAATCACATTCTTACTGGAATGTAAGAAATATAAGAAAGTGGAAAAGACAGATTGGAGACAGCCTGAGACTTCTGCTGAAAACAGCAAAAACCAAGGAAAGTCCCTGACCTGTCACTAGTTGTGGGAAAGCAGGGAAAACATCTTTTAGGCTATTAAAGTGTCAATATCAGCAGAGAGCCATACGAAGGCAGTTCATTCAGCTCTTTCAGAAGAGTTGTCTCTTATGAGAACTGAATCAAAAGAGTGCATATAATAATAGAGCAAGGAATAGCACTTGCAAACACATAAACACAGACCAATGTCTCTATTGAAGAAATGTAAGAAATACACCAGGTTTTTCTTTAACAATACAGCTGAATTTCTCTGCTAGAAAACACAATAGCAATTTATTACTTTGAAAAGTGTTAAGTTATATCTGGTCTAAATGCTATTCATTAATATTGACAGGCCAAATATTTTTGGCCAGATACGGCAATATTACAAGCAGTGTGGGATTACTAGTATCTGTTCAGTGAATCCAGAATGGTTTCCTTGCCAGTACAGATTTCACAGTGAAACATTTTAAGTCTGTAACATGAACAAGTATAAGAGTAATTGCATGTGAATAAAAAGAATCTCCCCTGGTTTTCAGTTTTTTAATACAGTGAGGGAACACATTTAAGATCACATAGTTTTTACTCCAAAATCTAAGTGCTCAGGATGCTTCACACTAGTGGTATTGCTTCGGAAAGTAAGAAAGAACAGACTTCTGAGAACTCATCTCAAAAATGTCCTTCTCCAGATGACCATGTTGTTAAAACTGCAATAATTTGCCTTGGTATACTAAACTTTCTTTTATTTAATCTTTTAGCTAGGTGTAGCAAAATGGGAAAAAAAATCGGGAGAAAAACCAAGGCAACTCCATTTTCTTCCTCTCAGGGGCGTGCTACTGTAAGCTTTGTTTACGCGTTCATATAGCTACAAAGTATCTCCTCTGTTGTCACCTGGTGCTAAGCCTGTCAAATCAAGTACTTCCAAGTAAATTCTGCCCAAAAGCTGTTTGTTTTTTTTTTTTCTTTTTAAGACTATTTTTCCTTAGTGTTTGGATTCAGCCACAGGAACGAAATGAAACTCACATTTAAGTTAATAAATTCCCAAGTGTGCTCAGAGTAGGTGATTTCAGTGGCTTTCAATGGCATGATTTATGCCATTTCACTACTTTTTCATTCTTCCAGGCTCAGAATGCATATTATTTTTCATACCAATTATATTAGGGACACCATAGATCCACCTAAGTGTTACATTGCGTTATTAGCAGGTACGTTTTCAAAGCACTGAGCACAGTTACTTAGCTGTAACAGCTTCAAAAACTTGCATTCTCTATCACCCCCACCACCGCCCCCCCAACCAAGAGAAATAATCCTTCTCTGCCCTCCCCCATGAAGTCTTATGCTTCCTGAGCAACATCTATGAACAGATTCTTTGGCCCTTAATATTGTAACTTAAGCCGTTAGATCCTTATGGTGAGAGAGTGAATGTAGAAGTACTCTGTATGCATGTACTTCCTTGTAGCTTATTAATGACAGCATTTTTTCTTCTTAATATTCTGCCCATGTTCCTGTTCACAGGAAGGCTGAATGATGTAGACTGTTTCTTGAAATCTTTGCCTTGATGATTTTTAGTTCCTTAATCCACGTCAGCATGAGGTACAATCAAGAAATAAAAGCCTATTTTTTAGATACTGATAGCAATAGCAGAGTGCTTCCCTCCTCACCTCTCCCCTGCACTCTCTTCCTTTTCTTTTTTGAGTAAATGATAATTTTTATGTAGAGCTTTCTTTGGGAATCAGACTGATTTTGTCTTCCTGTTCAGTGCTCATCTGTAAATCCTACCAAAGTCTGCATGCAAGTCAGCTTCTTCTGAAAGTTCATTCCCATTCTTTGTGCCTTTTGCAGGTATTTGCTCTACAGCTTCAACTTCCTCTCCTTCTTCCCCTCCCCTCCAATTCTGAACTTTTTAATGTTTCTATAAGGTGGAGCTAACAGAATACTTGGTAATAACGCCACGTACATTAAACTTTCTGTAGCAACCCACTGAGGTAAGCAGAGAGTTATTAATTCTTTCTCTATTACTAATTTGGGATGAGATTTATAACTTATTATAAAGCATTTGGTAAGTTACAAAGCATTGCTCAAAGAGTTTGCCACTGTGATATAGCATGTGAGTTTCCTTTTTATCCTACAAGTTACATTAAATGATATAAAATCCTTGAAGAAACCACCAGATTTTCTTCAGTAAAAATCGTCTACTTTATCTGACTTAAGTCTCAGATGAAAACTGTGCTTAGAGGAAGTCATAATTTATTTTCCCCTAATTTTTTGCTGGAGATAACCAGATTCACAAGTGCAGGAGCAGTATTCCTACACAAGTTTATTATTAATGACATGTTGCATATTTTTGATCAGCCACACATAAAGAGGCTTTGCTCTAAATGAATGTCTTACAATGTGTCAGCAGCCCTAGTTTTAAAGACTCCCAAAAGGAGAACATAGAGACAATGGTACAACTATACCCCCAAGCACACCCAGGAGGCTTTCACTCTGCCCGTTTGTCAACATGCATATCCTAAAATATAGTGGTTTAAATATTTTCTTTTCTTTCCTAAATAGTACACAAAATAGACAAGGTCAATATCTGAGAAGATTAAACTGTTAACTGTATCAAAGGTTGAAAATGCAAGAACATTGGATTAATGATTAATGTCATTGCCACCAAGGCAGAGTGGGCAGTAAAAGGCATCCACTATCAATGCCCATTTTAACTTTGCACATGACTGTTCCTTTGTCCATAATGATTAGCAATATTTGGCATCTAGCAGGATTGTTGTAATACAGGAAACTGATAAAGTATATCATAGAAAGACCATACACATATATCCTCTTTCCCTAGATTATCAAAAAGCAGGCACTTCCTTCATTCATATTTTTGAGTCTATCTCTTCAGAATATTCTGCACCCAAGCAATTCAGCTGCACACGTCCTTCATCCAGTTTACCAAACAGTTCCAAACTCCTTTTTTATGCAGCGAGCAGACATCCCTATGATTTTTCTTCTGATCATACCTTGCTGGGCACTGTAAAGCTATGGGTGTTAGCCACTGCTATTTTTGTTATTGTCTCCAGTTGTTTCAATACATAAAAGGCATTAAAATTGCTCTTTCAATTTAGAAATAAAACAACTCACCCATTTGCAACTGTTTTTGTAGCAAAGATAACCTTGAGCATGTAATATAAAAACAATATCTTCATGCCTATATTCTATAAGAGATCTTCAAGTAGTTTGGAGACGTGGTTGAGGTTGCAGCACTTTGAAGAAAAGTGTTTTTTTTTAAATAGACCAATGGGGTCATTTCAGTTTGCCTTATACTCTGTATACCTTGTGGAAATTAACTCTAATTACGTACCTTCCTTTCTTATGCAAAGCATTCAAAACAGACACAGTGTTATATTTTTTATCTTACAACATGAAAAGCTTATTATGTGCTTAAACAGTAACTTGAATTAAAATGTTATGCAAACACAAGTTTGACATCAGGTAACTAGGGAATATTCTCTTTTGGGATGTTAAACTAATAACACAATTAAACCATAGCAGAGAATGAAGATAAGAAATTATAAACAGTGTCATAAAAGTGAGTAACTCTGTATCTTTTTTTCTCTTTATACATATTTGTATATATCAAGAAAATTAGGAAGGATATATTAGTATAATATAAATTTGGGGTTATTTTTTATGCACATAAATATGCATACCAAAATTACTGTATCATATAGGGGAGGGAGGTCAACTTCTATTCACCGCCTACAGTAACCTTCCTCAGAAATCTGAGCTAGAAAAGCAAAATGTGATGGACAAAATTACAGAAGACAGCGTGCTGTCCTCATAACAAGAGCTTTCAAAAACTTAGAGGTTCCTGAGAGTTGCTCTTACTGAAAACTTGCTCTTTAAGAAATAAACAAAATAAACCCACAGATTTTCAGGGGTATGTGAATAGCACTGATAGAAAATGCAAACACAGTCCTAGACTTTTTGATAGAATTTGAAGAAACACTAGGAATTATAGCAGCAGCTTTCAGAACTTTTCTTTAGTATACTGGGTAGCAGAGGCTGATGACTTATATAGGAAAGCAAACACAAAATATTCTTAAAGCCTTTTAACTTCCAGAATATGATCCT
Organism: Tringa tobata; assembly: GCA_033628505.1. NCBI lineage: Eukaryota > Metazoa > Chordata > Aves > Charadriiformes > Scolopacidae > Tringa > Tringa tobata. The sequence continues at coordinate 6,790,718 of JAHREE010000480.1, forward strand.
GTAAATAGAATAGGGTTTTACTGTAAATCATAGGTAAATTGAAGGGCTCCCTCCCCTCCTAAATCCCCCTGCTCCAAATTTTGAGTACATTCCTGCTTTTTTGACTGGCTGGGGACAATTTAGAGTGAAGACACCCATTTAGTGCGATTTTCCCTTTCGATGTGGACAGTTTAATTACTCCGTGAAAACAACAGAAATTGAGATCTATCTTTGTTCACCACCAGGCAAATGAACACAAGCTGACACAATCATTAACATCAGGGAAGACTTTTAGTGGATAGAGGAGGGGTATACTGACTGTGGTGAAGGATGGATGGGTGGATTTCACAGTTGTCTACTTGTGCGGGTGTTACATGTCAAACAGAAATATAGAAAGGATTCAGTTCATGTTAAAGATCTTGCCTCAGATAGATGAAAAATTTGTGTTCAGGAAAGCAAATGGAATATTGTGATCAACGAGAGCAGTCACTGTAGGGAAAAAATTTGTCATAAGCTAAGCCTGTCTATATTTAGTTAGGTGCTAGAAAAAAAAGCCAAAATAAAAAGCCAAAATAAAAAGGGATAACTGTAAAACTATACAATGCAATTCTTTCTCCACACTCTTGATTCCATTATCCACTTTGGTATTCTTTCAGAAACTAACTCCCTGCTGTGAGGAATTTGCAAGAAATCTGCATTATAGTAATTGTTAGCTGTAATTTTCTGCAAAGACTGATCTCACAGAAAAATTGTGTCATTTCTTTTTTTTTTTTTTCCCAGTTGTTGTTGTATAATTAATGTTGCATGCTAATATACAGGACTTGAAATTACCCATAGTTAATAAAACATTACAAAATTCAAACTGTGTAACTTCTCTATCATTTAATCAAATACTCCCTCTGGGTGGTTGCCACTGGACAACTTCCATGACAGTCAAGTATGACTTCTGCTGTATTTATACACCTTCAGTCTTTGATTAGTGTTTGAAACATGTCCAGATCCTAACCATTATAAATGATTTACATTTATAATAACTTAGGATATCTTCTTTATTTCTTTCCTCTTGAAATATCAATATTTGTTCTAAATTAATTACATTCATCCAGTTCCACACCACAAGAAATTTAATCTTCTTCTGTTTTCCCACTGGGCTTCCCCCACACTCTTAAATTTGATTGTCTGACAATGCTGAGCCTGTAAGTTAACTTCAATGCAACTTTTGTGTAAAGTTTCTAAACATGATTGTACTTCATTCAATGAAAAATCTCATTACTTCTAGTGGCAGCAGGATTGCTCTTAGAACTTTATAAACCAAATGTACTTCTAGTATTACTACATTGACCTGGCAACCTTTTATTTAGGGCTGAATACACACTTACACACGTACATATGGCTTTGTTAATACTTTGGATCACACTTGTAAGTGTCCATGAGCTTTTTCTGACCTAATCCAATATACTTATAATTCCACCAAATTATTATAAGCCTCTTCATAGTCTCTCTATGTAGCATTTATTAGATCAAGTCAAACGCTGTCTGAATGTGGCCCTTTGTTTTTTCCAGACCTAAGGCAGGGCCATCTCAGAAGTCTGCACCATCTTCCCATCTTGCAGGTCTAGAAGAAGCATGAGATTTTAGCAACTTTGTCTCAACAGGGTAGGCAGGCTGGGAGATTTGCGAAGCTTCCATGTAAGAAACAGAGTAAAATCTTGTATATTCATTAGCATTAGAGGAACTATAGAATTATTTTAGGAAATTCAACTTTAAATTTCATCTTTTTGTATATATTTTCATGGCATCTCCTTTGGTTTAAAAGGAAGTATAAAACAAATTTTATATAGAATCACTATAAATCTATAAATAAAAAATAAATATCAATAATAGTAAGTAAAAATTAAAATAAATTAAACTTTTTAATATAAAAAAAGGAAGACAATATATTATAGTTATACATTAGTTCAACAGTTTCTTTTTTAACTTCAAAGGTTATTGCAAAGACAGTGAACTAAATGTACTCTGCACTCTACACACAGTACTAACAACTAAAAAACCTAACTTTTATCCAATCGTGCTCTAACTTACATTAGCAAAACTCTGTTGACTTCCTTTCAGATGCTTCTAAACTAGTGGTGGAAGTAAATGAAATGAGACACAGAATAATTTGTAATAAGAATCTTTTCCAGTTCTAGTGGGCTTGATCATCTCCTCCTTGCTTTGGCCATTTTTCTCACTGTGAAACATACTGCAAGATCCCAGATAAAATCTTAGGACAGGCTAAACACTCAGCTAATTCATGTAAACAAATTAATTAAATGAAATTAACCATAAGATTTAGACATTTAATTCTACAGCATTCCAGGGGTTTTCCTAATAATATACTCACAAACTATACACATGAAAAGACATAATTACTTGTTTTAAAATAAATACATGCACAGAACAGAAACATTGCAAAACTGGTAAGAACAGATATTTTTTATCTCCTCATACTATTTCACTTTATTCGGGATACAAAAATTACTCAAAACAGAACCCTGGAAGTGTTCAAGGCCAGGCTGGATGGGGCTTTGAGCAACCTGTCTAGTGGGAGGTGTCCCTGCCCATGGCAGGGGGGTTGGAACTCGATGATCTTTAAGGTCTCTTCCAACACTAACCATTCTATAATTCTATGATTCCATGACAAGCCAAAAAGGAATCATGTTTTCCCTCTACACAGCTTTCTTGGAAGAAAACAATACACAGTATGACCATGAGCTTTTCTTTAAGGCAATGTGCAAACACTGAAAGATTTGGGTTAAACATAAGAAAGCAGTGAATACAGTGAGTTCTTAAGGTGCTTCACTAATGTCATTTTAACCAGAAGTTAGATCTGTAAAAGAAATCTAACTATTCCCACCTCCATTTAAATAAATTCAGTTAATGCTGCTATGTTGTTGTTGTTTAAAGTCTTTACCTGAGTCAAGTCTTTGAAGAGCCACTTGCTATTGAAGTGAAAATGTTTCTATTCATTTTCATCATAGAGATGCCAGATTAACTTAGTCAAGTTCTAATACCTTTCACTTCCTTCAATAGCCAAAGCGTGAGCCCCTTTTCTGCCTTCAAAATATATTTTTTTCCTGAAGTTTTCTTTTTTTAAAATATACAGTCCAAAGGGCACTTAAATCCCAGATGAACAGACTGGCATTACTTCTGAAACTGAAGAGTGATATAAGCATTTCGGGATAATCTTTCTAAAGAGTTCTGATTCAGAAAGTATTTAAATATGTATATCAGAATATGAGAAATCCCCGTGAAAGTGAAGTAAAGTTAGATCTCTGATTATGTACTTTTTAACTTGTGGTCTGTATTTGCATTTATTTTTACTGTAAATGCAAGATGTAGAAAGAAAAATACCAAGATATATTGAAACTGAAAACGTCATACAAAAACTAGGGCAAAATTGTCTTTTGGATGCTAGTAACAGCAGTATGTTGCAGCCAGTAGTAAAACTAACAGGGACAGAATCACAGGACCAAACTAGAGATATCCTCTGACATGTGCCAGAAGGTACAAGCAGTCTTAATAATTGACCTGATATTAATCAAGTGACATGTGATTCCTGCAATTTAATAATATATGCTGGTTCATAAATGGCATGTAATTGGAAACTACAGAGACTTGTATCCTTGAAAGAGGAATGTCAGGAGGTAAGAAGGAGCAGGGGCAGATGAGGTATTTTAATGGATACATCTAGTTATGATATGTGGTGTGGTTGCTACCCCTCATGTGAGAGCAGCCACCCTTGATAAAGCTACCCACACACCCTGATTTCAGCTCCTTCTTATCCGTGTATAGCCTTACCTAACAACACCTATGACACGCGAGACAAAATTAAAGTGAAGCTCTTTTGAATTTCAGCATAATAACTCGTAAGAAAAAAACAAGATAAGACTACGCAATACGTATTACAACAGAAAAGTGTTCGGATAAGATATTCTTTTTCAGTCTCCACTTTATTTAGCTACAGACACCAAACTTGTCTCACAAAGCAGATTCTTCTTCCCTCACAGTTATTCAGATTATATTGCCCTTTAATTCCTTCCCAATTATGACATTAGCAAATTCCACCAACATGTTTTTAGCTATTGTGTTAGGAGAAATTTGACTCTAAAGTGATCTTTGAGGAACTTCTTTCCAACACAAGATCAACCACAAGCCTTTATCACTCTAACCACCTTCTTTATCAAAACCTATTTGAATCTTCTCCTCTAGTCACTGCATGCATGAATAAAATTTTCCTACTGCTTAGTAAACTACTGCTTTCACGATGAAGTAGTAAATACTATATGCCTCCTTACAATATATTGTCATTCAGGATTAATGTCTCTGTGTTAATTTCATCTAGAAAACCCACCATTTTAAAGAAAGATGCCATGTTACAGTGATATAATTTGCCATTGGTAAAACATTTGGATGGTAGAATATTTATATTTGTCCATTACATCTGTAATTTTTTCTGAAAAAATTGTTCTCAAGTCAGTCATGTTACCGAATTCAGAATAATCTGCATATTCAAATACTAGCACTTTCAAAATCCTGATAAGATATTGTCTGTGTAATCTAATTTGAGCACTTTTTTCATTCTACTTCACATGTAATTATCAGCCTTTTTTTTTTTTCCCTGCATTTTTTCGACTTTTCCAGTGTTTGTGTTCTCAAAGTTAACAACACTCTACAATACCTTTTGGTTTTTTTTACCTTAATGGCTGAAGAGGTTATTACTGTCTACTTTTATTCAGTTTGAAGTCATAAGACTTTAAACTGTCTTTTTGTCTCCTCTCTGTATTACAATCTTATGCATTAAATGAATTTCAGTATATATAGAACAATTACTTTATTAAACACACAGTGGGAATAAACACGCAGTGGAAAGACTAATGTGCCAGATGAAACAAATACATAATTTGGCAGCTTACCATTACAAAATTGATATCTTCTATATATTGTACAAGACTGACTGAAGTATTATTTTCCATCTGACCCTGACTGATGTAGTCAGTGGTTCTTAAAAGTATGTCATATGTCAAAAGCACCTTGTCCCAACCAAAAGGATTTGTTTTACAGCAGAGCACCTTGTCCCTGAGAAAGCAAGAGCTGGTCTGCAGAAAAGAAGAACATGCAACTTAAGCTTCATTCAGAAGTCATGATATTTGGAGCCTGTGGATTTGCTTGGTTTGGGGTTGTTTTGTTTGTTTGTTTTTAAAATCAAATGCACTCTTGTAATCTCTTAGCTCCATTTGTAAAAATGGATGAATGATGCATGCCTGTCTTCCTAAATTAATCTTCTCACAGTGATGGCTGAAGAAAATCAAAGCAGCATGAAATGATGGAGAAGTTAAAACTTGTAATTTTATTTCATCTTTAAGTCAAGACCAATCTTTCTTATATTAAAATTCTGTTCCTTCCTTTTGCCCTGCTCTCATCGAGAAGTCAGTTGCTCCAACTATTCTTTCCTGAACACTACAGGTAATTATTTGAGCAAGCACAACTTTTAGAGAATTTTATTGTGATAAGATATTAAGAGACAAAATGCCCCAAATTTCTACAGGGAAAAATCCGTGGGGAAAATCCATTGAAGAAAGCCAAATCCTGGCTCCAAAATTCAAGGGCAATTTAGAGAAAACAGTTAACACCAGCAATAGATTCATAAACTAATTATTTTTAGCAGGAATTTTCAAAAGAAAATTTCAACCTGAGGCAGAGGTTCGCTGTAGAAAATATCAATCAAAATAGTTAAAATTCAGAATTTCGAAGAGTGCTGTGGAACATTATTTCATCATCTGACATTTTCTAACACAAATTGAAAATTCAGTGGATCTTTTAATAGACTGAAACTGAAAATAGTTAATATAGTAGTACTCTACCTTTTAGGATTTGTATCAGGTAAGTGAATCATCAGAGATGCTGTCCACAGTGACAATGTGAAAGTTGAGAACAGGTAACTCTTGGAAACTAAGAAAAGGTGCTCCTTGAAAAGACATTTTCAAAAGAGTAGTTGATAACAGCCATAACCTATACATGTCTTAGACAAAACTATGCACTCATTAAACCTGTGATTTACAAGTTCATTGCATTGCCTTATTACTATCTCAATATTTTCCCCACAAACCTACAAGATGTACATATACAAAATAAAAACAAACAAAATAACCCTGGCTGGCTTTCTTTTCTTGTAAAGGGCTGCTATAGTCACTAAATCAAACCAAGTATTATAAATAGATAATTATGTTAATTTAAAATGGCTTAGTTGATGTTGTTTGTTTATATCTGTGCTTATTTTATTATGAATGCTTTGTTAAACAGCTATAACTGATCAATCACCAGCAAAAGTAAATTCATTTTAAGTATTATTGCCCAATAAATAATTTGCTGAAGCTTATCTAAGCCATATTTAATAAAATTCCTAACCCTTAAAATAGGGCAAATTAATTTGCAGCAATTAATGAGGGTTTGTAACTGTCATATGCCCTGTGTGTTTGACCATACACTTTACAGAGGGTAATCAGATACCTACAGATAGGTAGCCGCTAATTAATCATTTTTATTGTGCTGTTAGGTTATTTCCAAAATTATGCATTTACTATGTGTAGAAAATGAAAGCTGTGAATAATGTGTTCACATTATTTCAAGAATGCCTTGTTAAGGATATGCTACTTTTCTTCCAGAAGAGAAGAAACAGAAAGTTCAGCAATGGCTAAAATATTCACCAGCAAGAGGAAAGAGACAGAAACAGCTCCACCCATGACTTCCCAAGACAAAATGGCACTCAGGGTCTTGGCTGCAGTCTTTTCTCCTAAATGTAAAAGAATGGGTAATAAAAGTATAACAATAATAATAATAAAAAAATCCTCTATGGAAAAGTTGACAAGGCATTCAAAGGTATTCATAGAAGATAATGGTAGGGTAACAGAGAAATATCTTTTTTTCTTAAAAGCAAAAATAGAAGACCAGATTTGCAGTTGTGGAAGTAAAGTTTCTGATTTAATTCCTGGATATAACAGAGAATCCTGAAGCAATTTGGGACAATCCCTTTGAATTTTCTGTGCCCCTGCTTTTTGGTCTTCAAAGTAGAGTTATTAATAGAGAGGCTTCTCTGTTTGAGAGATGGATAAGAGAGTAAACTTTGTTCGTGAAAAGCTTGGCCACATCCATTTTGGCTAAAGGTACACTTCCAGTAAATGGAATTGGCTACATTTTTTGAGATGGGCTTTTATCTTGTTGGTTTCTGAACATACTAACTATGTAATATCTTTGATTGGGGAAAAGTATATTGGCTGGCCTACTTCCACCATGGTCTTACTGGATTCATGAAGAGGTGCAAACACCTAAAATTGTAATAGATTACTTTTACAATGTTTGGAATGAAAGCACCCTGAATTTGTATCAGCGGAATGAAAGGTGGTTTCGCTACTTTCTCCTCACTCTGTACCACTCCTTCTAAGAAGCCTATGATGTTCGAAATTCAATTTGTATGGACAGTAACAAAAGTTCCTGCAATTACAACATGAAGACTCTGAAAAATGTTACCTGTTTTGGGGTTAAAATCAGAATATCTTTTAAGAAATTATAATGAATGGTAGACATATCTGGTTTTTGTGGTTTTTGGTTTTTTTTGGTTTTTTTTTTAAGAACAAATACAACTGAATTACAACTACAGTTAAAAAAGGGAAACTAAATTGGTTCTACATGTTATTAGACTCTCCTGAATATTTTATGATTGTTGCTTTAACCTGAATTTCCTGAAATCATATATAATATTTAACATAATGAAATGTAAATGCAATACCAGTTTGTGAACTACCCTAATTTTTTAATTGAAGTGATAAATTGATTTACATATTCAATCATTTTAATTGTAAATATAAATTAATTGCAATTCTCCTGCCTGGAGGCTGGTATTGACTAATAAGTTTTTTAGTCATTAACAAAATACTATCTTTTTTATTTAACTGTTTTTGTTTCTTTTCCTTAAGAAAAACTCTTATCTGATAAAATATAAAAACTTTTCAACTCTTAGCACCTTTTCCGTTCTGGAAAGTCTTATTACCAGCTAAAGTGATTTCCTACAAAAAAAAATACAAACCAAAACAAAACAAAACCTGAAAGTAATGCTATTTGTGTTTTGAAAGGTTAATAATATATTTTGCAATAAAACAAAGTCGGAAATATTTTCTTAAGTAAGTCATCACTGAGAAGTTAAAGGTTTTGAGGCAACTTAAAATTTTATAAGCCCTCATGGTTCTACAGTTCATCGTTCCAATATCCAAGAACTAAGTGGGAAGTTATAAGGTTTGTTGTTTGTTTGTTTGTTTGTTTGTTTGTTTTTTCTCATAATAGTACAACTTAACTAGAAACATTTGGTTTGCAGATAGAAGAAAATTGTCTTCTCTTATCATCTTCGCGGTAAATACTGTATTGCAAAGGGAAACTTTAAAAATATACTGAAAATATCTGCAGGGAAAGAGCAACTAGTCACCTTACTTTGGCAGTGGTACAAAATATGCAAAAGGACCAGAACAGACCAAGTAAGCAGTTTTCAAAGTAAAATAATTGCCGCTATCATTTGGTTTACATTACTTTGGTAAATGAAAATTCTGACATTTGCCTATAAACAAGTGTTGATACAAAACACTGTTAAGTTTATGTGTTTATTTTGATAAATTAGAAATAATTTTTGTTATTTACCAAACAGATTGAAAAACAGATTTTTCAGTCTTGGAGATCTTGAAGCTTTTTGTTTTAGCTAACAGAAATCACAGCTGTAATAAAAAGAATCTTATCTGTAGATAATTCAGGGTAGAAATCTGACACTTGTTGCATTTCATCATGGAAACATCTTGTCCCATGCAGGCTATATGATTTTATTTTTTCTTTCACCATTTTTAGAGGGAATATTTGCCTTTTTAAGGTTTGCAGTGTCATAACTTTATTATGATCTGCAACATCAGCACTCCATCTGTTAAATTATGTGGAATGTTTCACAGGAAGAAAAAAACTGAAAAAGAAGTTGTGTGTTGCCTGTTTGTAGTCTACAAGATCAGTCTATGTTTTGTTCTCCAAATAGACTTAAAGAAAACCCTGATATAAGCACAGGTAAGAAATTCAAGCTCTCCACTGAAATTATAGTGTTAGGTAAGTAAGAAATCTTAAGCAACTTTGAGTGTTTTAGTTCTAGAGTTAAAACTGTACAGGTAGATCTCAGTTCCATAAATCTTTACAAAGCTTTAGCATTACATGTATGGTTAGCCTCATTAAACACAAAGAGTGCAAGGCTTAGGAAATACATTAATAATTTCAAGAGTAGTGCCACATTTTTAAAGTAATTCAGAGATCTTCAAAGATGAAAAATGTTTTATAGACATTTGTTATAGACAGGATATTTTTCTTTCTTCTTCTATGCATTTTTTCCTCCAGGAAAGTGCACAACAAAAATTTTCCTACAAAAATCAGACAGCAGAAGCTGATTGTGTAAACGTGTAGACAGAAATGGCTAGGAATTTTCCAACATAATATTTTCAAAAGGAAGTATGGATCAATCTCAGTCAAAACTTCTCTCACATAAATTTAATCAGGAGTACTTTCTTCCATGGAAGGTTTAGCTGATAGCCAAAATAAAAAGATCAAGGGAGGAGAGAGAAAAATCATAGAAACATAGAATGATTGGAGTTGGAAGGGACCTTAAAGATTATCAAGGTCCAACACTCCCCTGCCATGGGCAGGGACACCACCCACTAGAGTAGGTTGCTCAAAGCCCCATCCAGCCTGACCTTGAACATCTCCAGGGATGGGGCATCCACAACTTCTCTGGGCAACCTGTTTCTGTGTCTCACCATCCTCACAGTAAAGAATTTCTTCCTGATATCTAATCTAAATCTACCTTCTTTCAGTTTAAAACCCATTACACTTTGTTCTATTGCTACACTCCCTGATAAAGAGTCCCTCCCCACCTTTTCTGTAGATCCCCTTTAAGTACTTAAAGACAACTACAGGGTCTCCCAGGAGCCTTCTCTTCTCCAGGCTGAACAAGGTCCTGATGGAATTTGTGGATACAGTTGCTAAGACACTCTTCTTCATATTTGAAATGTCATGACAGCCAGACAAAGTACCCTGTGACTGAAGAAAGGGAACATCACATCAATTTTTGAAAAGGAAAAAAGAAAGACCCTAGGAACTACTGATCAGTCAGCCTTACCTCAGTCCCTGGTAAGATCACAGAACAGATCCTCATGAAGTTATATTGAAGCATATGGAAGATGAAGAGGTGGTTAGAGACAGCCAACATGGCTTCACCAAGGGCAAATCACGCTCAACTAATCTGGTGGCCTTCTATGATGAAGTAACTACATCACCAGACAAAAAAAGAACAATTGATGTTATCAATCTAGATATTTTTAAGGCCTTTGGTATGGACCTCCATAAGATTCTTGCTGCTAAATTGGAGAGATACAAATTTGATGAATGTATGGTTTGATGGATAAAGAACTGTCTGGACGGCCACATTCAAAGAGCTACAGTCAACGTTACAATGACCAGTAACCAGTGGGGTCCCTGAAGCATTGATGCCAGGACCAAAACAATTTAATATCTTCATCAATGACATAGACAGTAGGATATATGCAGTAAATATGTGGATGACGCTGAGTGTTACAGTCAATACATTAGAGGGAAGGGATGCCATCCAGAGGGACCTTGACAAGCTTGAGGAGTTGGACTTTGTGAACTTCTTGAAGTTCAACAAGGCAATGTGTAATATCCTGCATCTGGGTCATGGCAATCCCCAATACCAGTACAGACTGGGGGATGAATGGACTGAGAGCAGGCCTGCAAAGAAGGACTTGGTGTCCACCGCACCGGTGGATGAAAAATTGGATATGAGCCAACAATGCATGCTTGCAGCCCAGAAAGCCAACTGTATCCTGGGCTGCATCAAATGAAGTGTGGCCAGCAGGTTGAGGGAAGTGATTCTCACCCTCTACTCTGCTTTCATGATACCCCACCCAGAGTACTGCATCCAGCTTTGGGGGGCTTAACACAATAAGGAAATAGACTGGTTGGAGCGAGTCCAGCAGAGGGCCAGGAAGATGATCAGAGGGCTGGAGCACCTCTCCTATGAAGACAAGCTGAGAGAGCTGGGGTTATTCAGCCTGGAGAAGAGAAGGCTCCGGAGAAATCTTAGTGTGGCCTTTTGGTACTTAAAGGGAGCTTACAAGAAAGATGCAGAGAAACTTTTTACCAGGGCCTGTAGCGACAGGACAACAGACAACAGTTTAAAACTGAAAGAGAGTAGGTTTGGATTGGACAGAAGAAAGAAATCATTTACAGTTGTGAGACACTGGTACAGGTTGCCCAGAGAAGATGTGTATTCTCCATCCCTGCAAGTTTCCAAGGTCATGTTGGACCTTGAGGGCTTTTAGCAACCCAATCTCATGAAAAATGCCTTTGCCCATGGAATGGGTTTGGACTAGGTGATCTGTGAAGGTCCCTTCGAACCCACATCGTTTTACGATTCCATGAAACTATGACTTACCATTTGGAATAATTAGAAGTTAAACTTGTAGGAATTCAGAAAGCTTTGTAGAGACACAAAATCACAGTGCAAGATAGGTGGGAAATCCAAAGAACAAACAAGTACTGAAGTAAAGACCTCTTTTGATAATGATGACATAATCTACCTGGACTTATGCAAAATGTTTGACACTGTCCCACGTGACATCCTGGTCTCTAAACTGGAGAGGCACAGATTTGATGGATGCACCACTCAGTGGATCAGGAACTGGCTAGATGGCCACACTCAAAGGGTTGCAGTCAATAGGTCAATGTCCAAGTGGAAACCAGTGATGAGCGGTGTTCCTCAGGAGTCAGAACTGGGACCAGTGCTGTTTAACATCTTTGTTGGAGACATGGACAGTGGGATAGAGTGCACCCCCAGAAATTTTGCCAATGACGCCAAGCTGTGTGGTGCACTGAACACACTGAAGGGAAGGGATGCCACCTAGAGGGACCTGGACAGACTTGAGAGGTGGGTCTGTGCAAACCTCATGAAGTTCAACCAAGCCAAGTGCAAGGTCCTCACCTGGGTCATGGCAATCCCAGGCACAAATACAGGTTGGGCGGAGAATGGCTGGAGAGCAGACCTGAGGAGAAGGACATGGGGGTGCTGGTGGATGAGAAGCTCAACATGAGTCGGCAATGCATGCTGGCAGCCCAGAAAGCCAACCACATCCTGGGCTGCATCAAAAGAAGCTTGGCCAGCATGTTGAGAGAGCTGATTCTGCCCCTCTAGTCTGCTCTCATGAGACCCCATCTGGAGTACTGTGTCCAGCTTTGGAGTCCTCAGCACAGAAAGGACATGGACCTGTTGGAGCAAGTCCAGCAGAGGGCCTCAAAGATGACCAGAGGGATGGAGCATCTCTTCTATGATGGCAGGCTGAGAGAGTTGGAGTTGTTTAGCCTGGAGAAGAGAAGGTTCTGGGGACACCTTATAGCAGCCTTCCAGTACCTAAATGGCACCTACAGGAAAGATGGGTAGGGTCTCTTTATCAGGGAGTGTAGCGATAGGATGAGGGGTAATGGGGTGATTCTATGATCTCATGATTCTATGAGTCTATGATAATGTTCCAGATTTTACTATATACTAGATATAGTTCAGGAAAAAATAGGAAAAAATCTCCTTTAATGCTGTTATTCAGATATATAGAAAGCAAGGACTACTAATTGGATCTGGGAATACTTAGTCATTGACTACAACAATGATTTTTTTATTTTTTTTTTTAATAAGAGACAATATATATTTCATAAATTCATTCTGATACTACAGAGATTTAACAACGATGTAATTATACAGTCCTATGCAAATATATTAAAGTAGAGGGAGATTTAAGTAGGACATGGATTTGTGCTGCTTTTCTGTATATGTGGGAGTTTTGCTACATGCATTTAGAAAATGTGAATTCCTAATGTGCCATTCAAGTTGTTGTGTAATCTTCTTAGAAAAACATAGTTTCATCAGTCCTTTGTCATTGGTATCAGAAAGCATACCAGAAGTGTAACATTCCCGTATTCGTCAATTAATATAAACTGAAAACTTTAATGAAGAAAGCAATTTCTCAATACCTTGTTAACTTTATTATTTAATTAGGATAGAAAGGCATAACATTTCAAAACAGAATTTTAATTTTTATTTTTTGTTGGTTTTTTTTTAAGTTTGTTATGTTGCTGAACAACAAAACTGGTAACCATGTGGATGTCTTTAAAATTTAGCTTTTATAAGATTGCTCTTAAACACTCTGATTCAGACAGCTGTAACTTGGCCAGTGTTAGCAGAATTAATTAGTTCTCACATGAAAGATTTTAAGAGATACAGAAAAATACTCCCAGAAATTGGCCAGACACAGGGGGAAATGGACATCATAGATACTTGCATTTTTTTGCTGTTGATTTTTTGTTTTTATACCCAAGATGAACACTTTAAAAAGTTTGAATAATATATTTTCCCTAGGTTTTATAAAAACCTCTTGCTAAAACCCACAGTAGAATTTAATTTAGAAATTATTATTTTAAACATAATCTCTAGTTAAAACCTAACTCCCTAAGTAATAAAATACATTTTTGGCTACACATTTTGAAATTATGCTAATAAATCCTAAGTGAAAAGGATTTATAAATCTTCCTTTCACTTGGGGTACAAATGACAGATTTACAAATTGGGACTTGAAAGCTCTTCATTTAAGATCATCATTAGAAACTCTTATCTTATTTGAGGTGAACATTCCAAAAAAAGTAGCTCTTCAATACTATGTGTCAGGACCCGCACAGCAAGACACTTTAAGACAGAAACTATAAAAAGCCCTGTATTTCAGGTGAGCACTCTAACAACACCCTGTATACAGAAAATGAAGCATAAAAACATTTAGAGCACTGAATTATTCCTTTCGAACCTGCAGTGTGGAAGCTGAGAGCACTGAAAACTTCTTAGTATACAATGAATTTTAAACAGCACTCTCCTAGCCCTCAGTGGATATTCAAGTTGGAACAGAAATAGGTTTCACAGAATATAGAGTACAACAGAGAAGCTGTGATTCTAGCTGTTGCTCAGGTTGTTGAACAGTCCAGCTGTGGTAACCACCATGTACCCTGCCTTGAATTATATGATATGGGGCTGCATTTCTTCCATTCTCTTCACTCTAAGTCTGGACTAATGGATCAAGGATGCCAAAACTGTGTCACTTTAGGATCATTCATACTGGGGGTGGAAAGGCTGTGTCAGGTGCTATCCCTGTGATGTAATAAACAGCAAAGGGGTTATAAACTGAAACTTCTATAAGTTATTTAGCCACCTAGTTTTTTTCTCATCATCATTTCTGGGTCACTGAAAGTAGCTGCTTACCTGCTTTAGTCTCAGGTACTAGCACTATCTAGGGACCATGGAAAGAACAGGAAAGGACAAAGGTAAAACTTGTGTCCTTTTCATACAGGTGTTCATGGACATGTTGATTTTTGTTTATCACCAATATCTATGTCTGCGAACCTCACAGAATCTTTCGTGCCTTTGTGGTATTTTATGTGCTATGAAATACAATTAAGTGCTACCAGAGGCAGAATTCTGTTATTACTTTAACATGAATGTTAGTGGCACTGTAAGTGATATTTTCAGAATAAGATACTTGTTCTTGCCTTATTAAATTCAATAAGCTAGGTGACTTTTCTGTCAGAAGTGTTAGCATGGACTACTGAAAACTGTGGTTATGATCAGTAAAGTGGCTGTCAATGTGGAGCTCATTATTTAACATGTTGGCTATTCTCTGTGTAAATCATTACTACTTTCCTGTCAAAAGTCAGCTTTTACAATAGCTAATGCTAGAGTACTAATTCTGCTGTAGAAGATGGATTTTACTCCATTTCATGTAGGTGTTATTTTTATGGTTATTGTATTTGATGTTGAGTTAAGAATCCTGATTACCTATTATGAGAGTCCAGTAAGTTACATCTACATTACTAAAAATGAGCTAGAGGGACTTGTTTCCATAAAATATACTACATTCTCCCTCTCATCATGCTTCCTAACCAGGAAAAAGAAAGGTGGTGTCATCCATACTATCTAGTAAGAATGGTATTTGGCCCATAATAACCTCCAAACTACGTTTAGGTAGAGTCTGGGAGATAACTCATTGGCATGAACCAAAACTGTGCCAGAGGTTAGATTGGGAGGAGAGAGGCAGGAATCTATATCTCCAGCTTTATCAGATGTTAAATTAAATTAAACTGAAGTATTTTTGTCTGCAGATTAAATCTTAGTGACACCAGAAGATTAAAATATTCTGAAAATTTTATATAAAATTGAGGCAAACCCTCTTATTCAATTCAAGTCCTCCAGATATCTGAAAGTATTGGGATCAATGTCCAGAAGTGAAAGGAACTAGGAGGCAAGGAAAAAGAAAGACTTTCTGAAAAAATACTAAGCATTGTCTCATCAAAATTCACTTGAATTGCTAGAGTTAAAATCCTACCAACAACATCAAAAAAATTAAGATAACTACCTGAAACAAGTTTTCCTTTCAAGGATGAACTTTTAGGTGCAGTGACTATATTAGGAATAGCCCTTTACTACCTCAGAAGTGCAAGATACTGTGCGGGGTGGGGAGAAAAACGTAGGGCATGACTTTGCTAGAAACCACAAGATATGCCACTTCATTTGTACAGCCTAGTTCTTACCAAAAGAGAGTTCCTGTCACTGTCTAATAATTTTTTTCAGTCATAACTAATAGCTGAAATAGTGCTGCAAAAAAACAGCATAGCCACCTTAATAAAACAATTATTTTCTTTTTGATTGCAGTAACATTTGTACCACCAGTGCAGTAATACCTTAATCTAAGAAGTTGTTAAAGTAATTTTCATTTTAATCCATTTTTTATGTCGTCACAGTTGTACCAAACGGTTTTCGTCTAAAGAGCAATGGAGTCCTGATAGTGGTCATTGCTGCAAAGCTCACATCAGAAGCTAAGTCTCTGAAGTACATATTAAAATAATAATATATGGCATTTGTTCTCAAAAGGTATTGTTTTTCTAAGCAGCAAACACAAATAGTTAATCAATGCTTAATTACATTTATCTGCATTTGAATACAACAAAGACATAATAGTAAAGTAGCGTCTGAAATTCATGTGGTAAAACGTTGTTCCAAATCATTTATGAAGTGTCTTGAAAGTTCCTTGTGTGATGAAGTGACATTATATATCCATTGTTTTTCCTCTGAGATCAGTCAAGGTTCAAGCACTGCCAATAAAATATCATTCACAGCCACTTGCCCATCCTTCATGTAATAGCAGACATCATCAATCATTTCCACTTCAAGAAAAGTTCAGATCTGTCTACGTGAGTTCTATTCAAGCAAACATCACTATCATATTTGAGTGCCTTGTAAAAAGGATCTTTAATTTAAGATTTGGCTGAAAAAGTGAACTGTATTTATCTCTACTCTCCAAAATATTTTTAAGATGCACTTTTCCTTTTTTTTTTTTCTTTTTGTGTGCACTTGTATTTTGAGCTTCTCACTTTGCTGCTGTTGCTGTATTCAGGAAAGAATGAATAAATATATATTATATTCTCTTCTAACAATCATGACGTCTGGACTTGCCCTGTTTTCAATAAAATGTTACAATGGATTATTTCACTTTTGTAAAATGCAACTTTTGAAGGAAATAAGGGCCACTAATCAATAGAGATATTTAAGTAAATTTGTGCTCTTACACAGTAGAAAGTAACAAGATTTGCAATAGCTTAGCAAGGAAATCACTAACAAGCAGACACTGAGTCCTTAAACAACAATAGGATAAATAGCAAACACCAGTGAAAGAAGATAATTTTGATATACCATACCATCCAAAACCAGAGAACTTCAGAAGCTCTCTTTGATTACCAGTGTTTCTCAAAAAGTACTGCAGATTAGTCATT
Organism: Tringa tobata; assembly: GCA_033628505.1. Lineage (NCBI taxonomy): Eukaryota > Metazoa > Chordata > Aves > Charadriiformes > Scolopacidae > Tringa > Tringa tobata. The sequence continues at coordinate 6,807,686 of JAHREE010000480.1, forward strand.
AACAATAGATTTCACGCTTTTTTTCAAGGTATCACTAGAATCAATCATTGCTGTCCCCTTCTTTGCATTAAACCTTTCTCATTGATTGTCTTCCGTTTCTTGACTTCACACTCCAGTGAAGATTAGTAGTTGATAGTGGAATCCTGGCTACAGAACTATCTAGTGCTTGTTGCTTGCTTGTGAAGAGAGCATGTTACAGCAGAAACTGATGAATCTTCACTATAAGGAGAAGAAATTACATTGAAAGGGAAGAAACTCATCCTTACTGTCATTGCAAAACAAGTAATGCGATAAGTTATTCATTCAACACATTAATTAAACAGTAACCCTTACCACTTTTATCAAGTAATTTGTTCATGATACCAGCTACTGTTGACTGCTTCAGAAATACTAATGTCCTCATCCTGTTGATCATTTTAACAAGATCACTATCTGATGTCAACAATACTCTCAACTTCCTCTGACATGAACTGATGCTTCCTTAGGAGTCATATAGCACAGGAGGGAAGGAAAAAAAACAAACATATAGCTTAACAATTACTTTTTATTATTTCTTTTCTTGAAAAAAGGTTAGATATTAACTACTTTTAGAGGCTCTAGTCAGTTTGTTATGTGATTTTAAAACCACTGTAATTTACTACATGCTATTCTAAAAAATGCCTTCACAATTTCTGTTGGAAAAAGCCAAATATGTCACAGATTTCTTCTACTAACCACAAGGAATATATTTCTGAATAACTCACAGTTTTTGTTGCTCTTGTCATTGTAATAGCCTTTTGTCTTGGAAAACTTAAGACTTATTCCTCACAAAATTATATTTGGTGACTATTTTCCAAAAAAGATTAACTCAGATTTGTACAATTTTCTCCAGGAAGCAGGCAGATAGTTTTTAACAATCTGAGTTTCATATATATTTTATATATTTCCTTATTTTCACCCATAAAGGATGGGTGTCAGGTGGATGGGGCCAATCTCTTTTTAGTGGAGCCCGGTGCGAGGACAAGAGGTAATGGGCACAAACTTGAACATAGGAAGTTCCATCTAAACATGAGGACAACTTCTTTACTTTGAGGGTAGCAGCGCACTGGAACAGGCTGCCCAGGGAGGTGGTGGAGTCTCCATCTCTGGAGACATTTAAAATCTGCCTGGACACGTTCCTGTGCAACCTGCTCTAGGTGAACCTGCTCCGGCAGCAGAGGTCGGACTAGATGATCTCCAGAGGTCCCTTCCAACCCCTATGATTCTGTGATTCTGTGATACCATACCACGCTACCCTATACTATATATTTATTTGATATGATTTTCATGTCCAGCTTTCTTATCCATGCAAGCTAGTAAGATTTGGGGGACTTTTCTTGTGAAAAGAAATGCCTGTACAAAGTCCATTAAAAATGTTTCTCCTTACTGCCCATCTATTGATCCTCACTGAGACAAAGATAGAGATACTGGTCACACCCAGGTAACGATGACTTCTTTATTTTGTGTCCTAACGAGTGTTGTATATATTGTACAGAGGAGTACCAACTTACTGTGTAAGGCAAGGAAACGGGAAGGAAGCACAACCAATTCTTGGAGAACAAAGCTGATATTTATCAAATAAATGGAAAGTAAGGTAGAAACCTTCTCAAGAAACAGAAGATAAGAAAAACGAAATTAGTCTGTGACAACAGATCTCAGATCCTGCTTCCAAAAAACATTTTAGTTTAGAAGAGTTTTTGAAGTTTCTGAGTTTCATTGCTTTCTTTAGCACAACTATCAGTACAGAAGAAGGCCTTGTCCAAGGCTGACTGTAGTAATCTGAAAATCTTCTATCAACTACAGCAAGCTTCAGAAGAAATTCAGAGTTTATGATATATGTTAATAATGTGCAGAGTCAAATTTCCCTTTCAATGTAACATCTCATTAACCAGCTCTTGTAGATAATTATAGGGGTCTGTAACTCATAAGCAGTATTCATAAAACTTTTGAGCCCAACCTGTAAAAAAAAAAATTCTCAGAAAAACAGCTGTTATATGACATTTCTGAGCTGCAGCCAGAACCAAATTCCTCCCCAAAGTTCTGAATCAGATGCAACCACAGTGAGATGGCTCCTTACCTCAGTCACTGACGAGAGGCTGTGTGATTAGGGCCATTAGGACACACATCTATCTCACATGAAATTTTATCCTTAGTATCAGAAACAATAAAAATATAGATGAACCATTGACTTGAGTGGAAAATTGACTGAAAGAAATTTTTGAAATGCACAAGTGGGAGGTTGCTACTATCACTAGCATCTGATAAAAACTTTGCCTATGATTTCTTTTTATACTCTGTGGTGAGTTGGCCTGCCTCCATGTCAGGTGCCCAACAAAGCCATCTGTCACTTCCCCTCCTCAACTGGACAGGAGGAGATAAAATATAGCAAAAGGCTTGTGGGTCAAGATAAGGACAGGGAGATGACTCAGCAATAACCATCTGATGGTTGGGCAAAACAGACTCAACTTGGGGAAAATTAATTTAATTTAATTTTTTACCAATCCAATCAGAGTCGGGTAATGAGAAATAAAAACCTAAATCTTAAAACACCTTTCCCACAACCCTCCCTTCTTCCAAGGCTCAACTTCATTCCCAATTTTCTCTAACTCCTGCCCCCGAGTAGTGCAGCGGTGGGGGGGGAATGGTGGTTGTGGTCAGTTCATCACACATTGTGTCTGCTGCTCCTTCCTCCTCAGGGCGAGGACTCCTCACACTCTTTTCCTGTTCCAGCGTGGGATCCCTCCCACATGAGACAGTTATCCATGAACTTCTCCATATGAGTCCTTCCATGGCCTGCAGTCCTTTAGGAATGGACTGCTCCAGTATGGGTCCCCCATGGGGTCATAAGTCCTGCCACCAAACCTGCTCCATCATGGATTGCTCTCCTCACAGGGCCACAGGTCCTGCCAGAAGCCTGCTCCAGTAAAGGTTTCCCACAGGGTCGCAGCCTCCTTTTGGCTTCTCCAGTTTTGGGTCCTCCATGGGCTGCAGGTGGATATGTGCTCCACTGTTAAGCTCCATGGGTGCAGGCGTAGGACCTGCCTCACGATGGTGTTCATCACAGGCTGCAGAGGAATCTCTTCTCTGGTGACTGAAGCACCTTCTCCCCCTCCTTCTTCACTGACCTTGGTGTCTACAGAGTTGCTATTTTTACATATTCTCATTCCTCTCTTCTTGCTGCTGCTGTGCCCTTTTTTTCCCATTCTGAAATGTTATCACAGAGGCAATACCACCATTGGTGATCGGCTTAGCTTTGGCCAGCAGTGGGTCTGTCTTGGAGCCAACTGACACTGGCTCTATAGGAACTGGAGGAAGCTTCTAGCATCTTCTCACAGAAGCCACCCGTGTAGCTGTCCCACTACCAAAACCTTGCCACATGAACTCAATGCATACTGTTAAATTATGGCTTGGCAGCGTAATATCTGCCAGCAAACTATGGGAAGTAATAGGTTTTTGCATTATCCTCTTTATCAGAGGTCATTTATAAAATAAATTCTTTAAGGAGTTCTGAACAATGGCAAATCCCATTGACTGCTCACATTTAAAACAAGAAAACAAACACCTGAATAACACAGCTTTTCCAGATACAGAATTATTTCTTTTCTAGTTTAAACAATACACAATTTTACTGTACTGAAAATTTTTTACAAGAATAATTAGTGGTCATAAGTTTTGTTATATAAATTATGATTATATTTAAAAAATCATAACATGTAACTTATGATGTTCTTGCAATATAATTTATGCAGAATATTAGTAAAGAGTCAGGCTGTCAGATATGACTGACATATCTTTCTAAAGATATGAAATAGTCAATTACACTATAATTTCTAATTACTTGGGGAACTCTGAATACTCTATGCCTAAAATTATAATGATGCATTGCTGTAGTCATTATGTGAAGATTTGCACTTTGATATGGGTGCACTGACCCCATTTTTATCATTGCTTTTATTTTATTTAATGCCACTTTCACTAGATATAACACACAGATGTTTGGATAAAAGGTTGGAGATAGGAAATCTATTTTCAGCAAAGAATGAGGCTTGTGATTTTTTCTTTTTCATTCACATATCTTTTGACTCACTTAAATCAATATGCTAATTAAAAACAAAACCTCTTTAAAAAAATCGTGTCTTTTTACTATATATATCTCGGAACAAACCTTTCATTGACTCTAACAACTGCATGCATTTTCTTATCTGTTGATATGTAATTCACCTGCATTTACTGTGATCATCTGATTTATATAATAGAGGCAAAAAGACTTCACTGAATTAAACCTCCCTTCAGTGACAATATGTCAGAAAAATATTTATTCATGATATTAAATTTACCATTGGTAGAGGATGCACCACAAAATCTGATAATGCAGCATTGGCAATGTATACCTGCCATGATAAATAGATGTCATTTTTTAAGATCTTCACTGTATTTCAAGACTGAATCCATCCTGTTTCAAAATTATCAAGGAAGAGTAACATATTGATCTTCATAAAATAGCTCTGCCATGATAAAATTGTTGAAGGTTTTATTTCAATTGATTTGTTCTTTTATATATATATGTATTACAGAAAAAAAAAAAAACCACAAAATTTGCTTCTAGGAGTCTGTAAAAAAGTTGATGGCATTGTACAATGCTTTATAGAGGTTCAAAAATAAAAAGCATGCTAATAGCTTTAGATATTTTTTACACTGTAAGAAGAGTTAGATATCAACAAGATTTCTGATACTCAGGTTTTTGGGGATAGAGGGTTGTCTGTTTTTCCATTTTTCTTTTATTCTTTTTGTTGCATGGAATATTTAGGCTTTGTCACACAAGACATGCTCAGATATGAAACTAGAGAGTTGCACAGCAATACTTATTTCCTGAACATAGCAGACTAATTATCTTTCGATATAAATGTATATATACACCGCAAGAACAAGGCACCTTAGCATCTTAACTAATATGTAATACCATGAGGCTGCAGTTTATTACCATTTGGAAAGTGAAATTTACTGGAATATGGATTAAGGAAACCACTGGACAAATTATTAGGCCATTTCAGTTTAGCAGAGCATGGATTTTTAGGCATGGGTCCCAGCATTTTCCTAAATAAAAAATGTCTCCTGAATTCATGTCCATTCCAGACAGTGATTTCCCAGCCTGTGATCTGTGTATATCACACTGCTTCAGCCCAATTCACCCAAGATGATCTGATAGTGGAAAGCGAAAAATACATGCAATACATGCAAACCATTGGTTTGCAAACCATTATCTCCCAAAGTTTTGCTTGTTCTTTTTATATTTTAAATGAACACTTGTTACAGAAAAAAAATAATTAGTTTTACCAAGCAGCAATTTCATGAATTTTGACTGAAAGACTTTTCTTTTTCCCCAATTATTACTTTTTGAGATGGGTAGCCATTTTCTCCAGGTCATCAACCTGTTCCCATGGGTATAGTGATGGTAAGCTATGATATATACAGCACTTTGTAGGTTTAAAGCCAATTGTAAGTTTATTAATAATCCTTGCAGATCTACAGTATCGCTGACCTTAAGAGAGGTATAAAAGTTATTCTGTTTCCTGGGGGTGTGCTGATAAGCAGTCATGACATCTCTTTTTCCAAGAAAAATAATTCAATATTGGTAATTTGAAGGCTTTCTTCCTATCATGAGAACAAGTGAAGTATAAATCATGTGTGTGGTAAACCACATAAAGGAAAAGCAAAATGACATCTTCCTAAGCAAATGATCTCAAATCCCAGTTGAATAATAAATCTGTAGGTAATAACCAAGGACAAGAGAAAAAAAAGTATTGTAAGCACAAACAGATTCAAAAGCAATTTAAACACTTTAAGATTAACATATTTGAGGCTCATTTCCCAGATTAGTAAATATTTAAAAAAACCCCAACAAATACGAAACTTGAAACAAATCGGGATGCTACTAATTTAAGAGACATGATGAAAGAAAATGTTTCAAAAAACAATTCAAAATGTTTATATTTGAGGAAAAAAAATGAAAACAAACAAACACTCCTCCCCCCCCCAAAAAAAAAAAAACAAAACCAAAACACTACTAAAACCCTCCCACCTTTTACACTGGCGGATAGGGCACAGGTTGGATGGGGCTCTGAGCAGCCTGGTCTAGTGGAAGGTGTTCCTGCCCATGTCAGGGGGATTGGAACTCGATGATCTTTAAGGTCCCTTCCAACCCAAACCATTCTATGACTCTGTGATACACGGTGTATTTACAGAGAAAAAGCTGTGGAGCTAGTTCTCCGGAGAATCCAGCACTTTGCTATAGAGCCATCGGTTCCTAAATGAACAAAAGTAAAGGATAGATGCTAGGTGATCTGAAGAGCTGAAGAAAAGGAACACATGGCTACAGAAGAGCTTTTGGGGAAAATGTGGAGAAGCTAAAGTTGAAGGACATGATTGCAAAAGATAAGACAGCTAAAAGCAAAGATTGGTAGCAATGGATAATAAATATACTCAAAATTAGCCCTTTAGAAACTAATCATTAATTACTGGACATGTTTACTTAATAAAAACATCCCCTAGCAAATAAAAATTCCTTTCAATTTCAAAACTGAAAGTCCAAATCACTTTGTCTATAAGCAGATAAACATTTGGATTTTCTGAACTGAAAAAAATACCAAAATCCACCATTATTTTGCTAAAAATAAACTGAGCAATATGAGTAAATCAGTTTAATTATCCTTTCATAGATTTTGGCATTCTCCATTTATTACATTAATAAGTAAACATTTTGTTGTAAAAATATGTTAATAGTGTGCAATACCATTTTTTAAGACTCAGAACCTGCTCAATCTAATAAGAGTAGTCAATATGTTAAGGTTTAATAACGAAGGCATATTTTTGTAAAACAAAAGCATCAAATATTGGAGAATGAGCACCTGTCACTTTATAAATAGTTAGTCACCAAGTCTTCATAAGATTCTAAAACAAATAAAGAAGGGTGAGAAGGCCAAAATCTGGATTTCCAGATGCAACAGGGTGCCCTCATTGCTGGAACAAGCACACCTAAAAATTAAAGATCTTCTATCAAATGTTTTAGCAGGTTACTAAGAATATTCAGTCTTCTTCTGTCACCTTAATCAAAAAGTGTTAATGATACTTGATTCAACAAACATGAACCTGAAAAAAATGAGTTATAGTCAGTCATAGAAATTTACTTCCATATGGATATATGAACTATATATGTACATGTAGAATCATAGAATAAAACAATTATTTGTTTTCTTCAAAGAACATCTAGTTTCAACCCCCTTGCCATGGTCAGGGACACCACTCACTAGAGCAGGTTGCTCAAAACCCCATCCAGTCTGGCCTTGAACACTTCCAGTGATGGAGCATACACAGCTTCTCTGGAAAACCTGGTCCAGTGTCCCACCACCCTTACAGTAAAGAATTTCTTCCTAATACGTAATTTCCCATCTTTCAGTTTTAAACTGTTACCTCTCATCCTTTCTCTACCCTCCCTGATAAAGACTCCCTCCCCGTCTCTCCTGTAGGCCACCTTTAGGTACTGGAAGGCTGCTATAAGGTCTCCCTGCAGCCTTCTCTTCTCCAGGCTGAATAACCCCAACTCTCTCAGCCTGCCCTCATAGGAGAGGTGCTCCAGCCCTCTGATCATCTTCAGGGCCCTCCTCTGAACAATGAAGCAAATAGAAATAAAACAATCCTCTGTGGAGGAAGACATGGATAAGGAGTACTTAACAAATTACAAGGCATACATGACAAGCCATAAACCATATACAATTCGTGGTACCTGAAGTGCAACACTCAATATTCTGGGTGGTCTAGATAATGACATAGAAAGCTACGATCTATCATCTTTGAAGACTGCCAATCACAGCAATCAAGGAAGGTGCCTGGTCCCTTACAACATACCTTATTCTGTGATTTGGAGCTCAGGCTTCTTGGCTGAGGAATTTCAGTGTTAAGTCACTGGGAAGGAAAATAAAATGTGAATTTTCCTTGAGAAAACAGAATGTTCTAAAAATAGAAAAATAAAATATAGAATGTGAATAGAATTACATTTTCTTTTGAATGCAGGCTAAATATTTTTGAATCGTCTCTATTGTACAGAATGAGGTACTAAATAAGTTATAAATAAAGATGGTGGGTCCTAAGAAATTTCTGTAAAAAGGCTTAAAGGAAAAAAAATAAAATCACAAGTGGTTGATAAAACAATTCTGTCATGTTTTTAAGGATAATTTGTTTGGGGTGTGGCAAGATCTCTTGCAGAGCTGAAGGAAAAGCAAATATGGAGATGCTGGGTTCAGCATGCAACTTTCCAACAACTCTAAAATATATCAGTCTTTTTCTGCCTTCTAATCTTACCAAAAAGACAAGTCTTGTACAGGACTTCCTTGCAAATTTGGGTAGTATGCCTATAAAAAAAATTCACACTTAGACTACGGGAAACTTCTGATGACAACCATTGGTGAAAAAACCTTTGGTTTGTGTTTTGCCACTCTCAAGTTGAAGAAAAATTTTAGAATGCTGGAATATACATATGAAAACAATGGCAATGTAGAAAAAAGTTGTTTGTTTTTTTTTTTTTTGAAGTGTCATCCCAGTTATACATAAAAAGTCAGAAATATGAAGCTCTTCAAATCCATGCTGTTGCAGCAGTCCACATTTTCTTGGGCCTTACCACACTTCCCTGAAGAAATAAGCTAAGAATAGCAGGAGTACTGCATAACATTTACATAGAAAGGATTATGTGTGCTTACAAAGACAGTATTTGTTTTCTTCGATGTACCCAAGTTTTACAATGAAAAATGAGTGGGCATTGAATCATAAAGTTCAATAAGAATGCATGGTACAGGGTCAAGTACCATCTTTTTACAGTAGTCTAAATTATTTTATTATTGCCACAGAGATTAACTGCTCAAGCACCAGAAACAATAAACAGAAATCTGACTTGCTTTCAGAAATTATGTTAAAAATGCATCACTTAAAAGCAGTATTTCTGTCATAACAGTTCTCCAATTTGTGCAGGATTTGTATGTGGTTTTTTTTCAGCTGTGATAGGCTAAAGCGATTAGTAAAGCAAAGCTTATAAGGAAAAATCTTTCTTGTTTTTCAGTATAGTTCCTAGAAATGTTGAAAGACAATCCTAATGCTAACAATGGTGGTATTCCCATCCCTGAACCCCAGCAGCCGAAAACACACAAATTTTTCACCACACAAGAGAGATAGGCAGTACTACTAAAAAAAAAATAAATAAAAGGAAAAGAAGAAAAGGAGGCAGATAGGGTTTTCTCAGGAAAAAAAAAAAAACACAGAGGAAAAAGAATGTGGCAGTTAAATTGGTACCTGACTTTTCCTATTTTGAGGGCATTTAAGAATTCCTTATTTGTCACAGCCTTGTGCTAGATTCATACTGGATTTGACTCAAACCTCTTGATCCTAAATATTGATTTAAGAAGCAAATCAAAACAAAACTCCAATATTGATTCTGCACAGTATTCAGCTACTACCTCTAGAGTCCTTATTTGATACTGCTTCTAGACATAAACTGTCCTGAGGTTTCCAGCCCAAACATTAAGCCAACTTCAAGTATTCATGATTACGATATACCTTCTGCAGAGGTAAGATAGTTCAATCAAATAACAAACTGGAGGATGTCTATCTCAAGAATAGGAGCACGACCAAAACTTTCTTTATTCTCAGTATGACTAGATACAGATTAAACCCAAGAAGCATACAACTGCATGGAAAAAAAATTCCCTTACTTTTTCGAGACTTTTAAATTTTTCTTCCTTTAGTGAATTGTTTATTTTTCATGACCTGACAATTAAGTTTCCTTACTTTAAGACTGGAAACTGCTGTAAGAACTACAAAGTCACTCTCTGTGACTGATGATCTTGTCTCTTTTCTTTTCTCCTTCTTCAATAATGTTCTCTGTTTTGCCTGGTAAACTTCGTATTAAAAGCAAACCCTGTTCCTTTTTTAACTTCCTGTCCTTTTTTTATGTCGTCATGTGGTCAGCATTAAAGCCACTAGGAGATGGAAATCCTGCAACAGGAGATCAAGAACTTAGTTACTAGTCATCTTGAATCCAGGAGACAAAATACCCCAAATAAAACCAAAAATCCAACCCCAAACCCAACCAGCCAAATAGAAAAAGTATGAGCAATCTGGTCAATTCTGCATTCTATTGTATTGCTAAGGAAAACTGTCAAATCATAACGCCTCATGTTCAATATTTATTTTCTCTATGTATTTCTGTTATCAATGACATTGCTACCAAGCAGCTGTACCTCAAAAATGTGATATTATAATAAAAGAAGCAAAATAAAAGGGCATATAGAAAAGCTTATTAAAATGCATATCAGGGGTTGTTTGAGGTTTTTGTGGGTGGATAAATCCACCAACGTTTCAGCCTCCTAATACATATCCTTTACTTTATTGATAGAATTGAAGATTAGCAGCCTACAGTGATCCACAAAAATTAAATCAGTGTGTTGTGGACTTTTGGTACTTAAAGGGGGCCTATAGGAGAGATGGGGAGGGACTCTTTATCATGGAGTGTAGGGAAAGGATGAGGGGTAATGGTTTTAAACTGGAAGGGGAGATTTAGATTAGATATTAGGAAGAAATTCTTTACTGTGAGGATGGTGAGACACCAGAACAGGTTGCCCAGAGAAGCTGTGTATGCTCCATCACTGGAGATGTTCAAGGTCAGGCTGGATGGGGCTTTGAGCAATCTGGTCTAGTGGGAGATGTCCCTGTCCATGGCAGGGGATTTGAAACTAGATGATCTTAAAGGTCGCTTCGAACCCAAACCATTCTACAATTCATTCTATAATGAGAAAAATTATAGATTTCACATCAATAAAGGATGTTAACAGTAGAGAATGTAGATATTATAATTAATAATTTAGGATAAGATACTAAAGGCAAATACTTGTATAAATTCCTTTGAAAATATACAGAAAAATAATGATGGGATTCATAACCATTACCCCTAAACATGATGTATGTATGTTCATCATTATAGACTCCCTAAAGAGACAGTCAAAAAAATCAACCACTTCCAGAAAGTCATCCTTCTCATCATAAAATATGTACATATTATCATTGAGATTAATTCCCTTAATATCTTTTTATTTTGTCATGCTGAGTTTAAAGGGAGTCTAAGGTTACCATCTAACTTTGAGGAATCTAAAGACAAATAGAGGCACATATTTAAAAACAAAACAAAACAAAACAAAACCAAACAACATAAAATAGTTTTTTAAAAATTCCTACATGAACAAAATAACCCAGTCTTCCCTCATCTTTGGTACAGCACTAATATTTCAGATGGTTTTCTTATTCAAGATATCTAGATGTTTATCTTACTTTATTTCTGAGAAAAATTCAGAAAGCACAGCTAAATCATTGGATTTTGAATCCAGTTACAAGAGAGAAACATACATTTGTGAAAAAAATTGAATCAGTGCACATAGTAATCTTGCTTTATCTCAAATCTCATGCATATCTGGATCAAAAACTTGCACTCTTTTCCCCCCAAAATTTCACTACTTTGAAAAAAATAATCATAATTAAGCACAGGATCTTTACTTACACTTCTATACTAAGAGTTATTTACATGTATGAATGTTGTGGGAATCAAAATATATGTGGACCTTTGCAGAAAGAATAGATTGAGGAGAAATAATAGGTGGATAAAAAGCACCCAGGCCTGTTTGATTTAGTAAATAAAATAGGTAATGCAGGGATACGTCTATGTTCTAGTTTCCTGTTACAGTTCTTTGTATAAACATGTCAGAATAGGAAACTTCAGAAGGAATTACATCTGTGGAGTTCTGGTCTTTGAATCTGTGCCAGGATGAAAAATGATATGGCTTTGGACGTTCTTCTTTACCGAAATGCTAAGTCTTCAGTAAGGAATAATTCATCAGATCACTCAAAGCTTTATTTAGTGTTACTTGAGATGGGGAAGCCCTGAAGAGTCTACTAAGCTGTAATTCTCATTAAGAAACACTCATTGGATTTTTAGTTCTATAATTTACTTAAATGTAATAGTTCTATGTTGCTATGATGCCCCTTAAACTTGACAACTAGCTGACTAGTAGTGTAATAAAATTACATCAATAATGTTTCCTTGCTTTTCTTGATCAGTGCGCATGGTTTATGGTTTATAGTTTATGGTTTATAGTTTACGGTTTATTTATTTGGTTTATACCAATGCTCTAGTACCTGAAACAAGGACTATCTTTACCTGTTACATTTATGTAGCATTTAGCAGGAATAACTTATGATTCAAGGCTAAGACAATACAACAGTGCAAATTATTGTAACTTCATAATTCCTTATGAAACAATATAAAATTACTGGAAAACCATCTCCCCTTCAGTGCCTATGGATATTGAGCAGAGTCATGTAAGGAAAGGCTAAGTCAGAGAATTTGAGTGATTTACTCAAACAATGCAAAATTAGGATATAATTGCTGCCAAAACATTTGACAAATTTGGCAAATTCCCACTAGTTCTTCTAGAATAAACTTGAATAGTCCCTGGGCTTCTGCTTTGATGTTTTTATATCTAGAAAATGGAATTAATTCACCTGTAAAAGGCTAGTATATGAGTAAAATAATGTTAGGAAAATATTCTGGGTGATGGGACTTTTGGTATAAACAAAGCTGTTTACTGACTTTGAAATGTCTCAAATTATCTGAGTAAAGCAAAAGCTAAGGTTTGTAATATATTTGAGCTTGTGAGTCAACTAGTGTTAAAAATATTTGGAATATAATCCAATAAATCTTATAATAAATGACCTCAAAACAACAAAAGGCTGAATGAATTCCCCTGAAGTGCTAGAATTAAAGGGCTTAATGTTAATATTTTACATGGACTAAGTTTTTTGCTCTCACTCCTCCAAATGATAATTTTCAAAGGCAATAATAATAGATAACAACTAATAATAAAGAGACACCTATGGCCACATTTTCTGCTAAGGGATGTTGTAAGTGGCTGGTCCTCTGCCTGCCCAGTGGCCCTGCCCAGACCTGAGAATTCCTGCTCACTGGCAGGTGCAGCACGGAGTTTACTGCAATTGACACATGTGCACCCCCCACACACCTGGTTTTGGGGAGATACAGACACTTATACCCTGCCAGCAGCCAGCGCCAGGCATCCAGGCTGTGTCTGCTGCCCTGCTCCAGCTGCCAATGCAGATACCTTCACTTGCCTTGCTCACCCCAATCTGCTGACACCACTGGCCTGGGGCACCTGCACCCTTATCTGACACTGGTTGCTGACCCCAAATCCACTCACAGGCCCTCAGCAGCCAGTATGTTGTCCCTACAGCACACATACCTGCAAGGGACAGTGAGTGTGGAGGCACAGGAAGAGCTACTACAGGATTTAAGGAGAAGACAACCCAGGCTAGGGGCATGAGGAGCAGGACTAGGTCAGACAAGCCTGCTTACCTGCCACAGTCTGCACACAGCCAGACCATCTTATACACAATCTTATCCTCCTGTTCTTCCTTTGCTCCTCCTCCCCTTACCCTACACACTCCCTCCTAATTTTTGTGTAGTTTCACTGACACTCCCCTCAAATATCCAAAATCCATGTGTTCTTGTTTCCCCCTTCTTATAAGTTGCAAAGCCCAAGCTGTTCTTCTCCAAAGCTGTGCCTGGAGTTTCTCAACTGCCCATCAGTTGGTGTCTGGAGATTTTTCATCTTTGGTGCTGTCTCTGCTTTCCCTTGTCTATCAGCTTTGTGTCTTCTTTATGACTTCCCTTCTTACTTACTATCCTCTTTGAACTGAGGAGGTCCTTTATGTGATTATCTCCATGAAGTGGACATTCTCACTTCTCATTTTCCACAATTTTTTTTTCAGACATAACGATTTTATGGAATAATTTGAATTTTGAGAAATAGACAAATAAAAAACAAATTTAAAAGTTTACTGTTTATGATATATGGCTAAGAAACCACAGAAGAAGCATAACTGTTTCTGTCACACTCATCCAGGTATCCAAGACATCCATAATAGCCTAAAATACACGTAATATCACATAAGTTCAAGGTTAGTAAATAGCTCATTATGAATTATTGTAGATTATTTAAAAAAAATCCAAAGACTGTAAACAAATAAATTTTATGTGATAAGATGAGAAAGAATGTGTTACTTATCTCTTGAGTTTCCTTGTAGTGGTTTAACACCAGCCAGCAAGCAAACACCACAAAGCCACTCACTCACTCTCCCCTGGAGGTGTAGAGGAGAGAATCGGAAGAGTAAAAGTGAAAAAAACTGTGGGTTGAGATAAAGACAGTTTAATAGGTAAAACAAAAGCCATTCACACAAGTGAAGCAAAATAAGGAATTCATTCACTGCTTCCTGTCAGCAGGCAGGTGTTTGGCCATCTCCAGAAAAGCAGGGCTCCATCACGCGTAACAGTTACTTGGGAAGACAAAAAGTCATAACTCCAAAAGTCTCCCCATCCTTCTTCTTCCCCTGGCTTTATATACTGAGCATGACATCACGTGGTATGCAATATCACTTTGGTCAATCAGGGTCAGCTGTCCCAGCTGTGGCCCTTCCAAACTTGTACACTCCCAGCCTATTCGCTGGTGGGGTGGGGTGAGAAGCAGAAAAAGTCTTGACTCTGTGTAAACACAGCTCAACAGTAACAAAAGTATCTTCATATTATCAACACAAATTCAAAACATAGCCCCGTACTAGCTACTATGAAGAAAATAATTTGTTCCAGTCAAAATCAGCACACCCCTCCTTGCCAAAAACATCTATTCTGTTGACATAGTAATTTCAACAGTTTAGTTGGAAAACTAAATTCCATCCTTTTCCTTTGCACAATCTTACGCAAATACTTTTGTATCATATTGAAGATGCTTGCAGAATTCAATTAAGGCATAGCTATTTTTCTGAACTTCTTAATACTAATTCCTTAAGGAGCTCCTTAAAGAACTCTCACAGACGACAGTTCAGTATTTTGATTAAAATAGGGATACCATACCAATTCCCTGTATAATACTTTTCCTAGAGGTATGATTTGTATGTGGCCGTTAGCCACTACCCAAATGCATATAAAATATGGTAATAAACATGTATTATAGAATTTTAAAATTTTTATAAATTGGTGATTTTCCAGTCTTGCCATTCATAAATTATGCTCTTTTGGAACAGAAGAACTTATTTTTAAGCATTTAAATTAAAAGGATTAAGGAAAAACACATAGTCTATAGGAATTTCTTCTGATGCTTTGGAATGGAAAAATATTTCCCTTCATTTCCATCCCTTGTATACTGTAAAAATCTTACACACATAGAGTCATATAGCAATCACAATAGCAGAAAATACAGCTGGTATATTTGTATCAGCATAGTTTAGAAATATGACAAGACATGAAAACAACCTCTTTATGACTAGAGTGACCTATAAACAAGAGAATACATTTTATAGTCAAAATGATTTAAATTTGCAATAATCCCTTTCTTTCTTCATGTGTAATGAAAACATTGTCTTGGGTATATGGAAAACACATCTTAAGCAACACAGTTATGGAAAATTTTCTTTTCTGAATAACTGGTAACTGAAAGACCATGTTAGGCTAATATCATAATGTCTTTTTGTTTCCGAGTTGCTACCCTCTGAATTTAATTCCACTTCTTGGGAATATTTTGTATATTGAGCTGCCCAATCTTGTACATTATATGTTTTGCTCAGTAAAGAGAGAAACGTTCTTTTCTTTGTGGTGCTTCAACTGTTGTGTGAGTCCTCATTTGCAATCCAAAATTCTGTAGGCTTTTTTGGCTCATGTCTTATGCTCTGCTGCCGTTGCTTGAATATGTATGCTACACTGTTTTTCACTATCACTAGATAATTTTCTAGACTCTCTTGCCTTTCACATATCTCTCTTTTTGTTATCTTTCTTCTACTGTTTTGCATTTTCCTGGCTAACTCTCATTTTGTTATCTCTTCATATTGGAAGAGCATATGCTCTTCCAATCTCCACAGCTAACCATATTGTTAGTGCAACCAGTTACCTATATTTTTGCAATTTGACCAAAATAATATTGAAACAGCACTGAAAACTGAAATGATTTTATGATTCTTAGTATTTCTTCCTCTTTGTTAATCAACATATTAAATAACACTATGGAAGCACTTAGACTTGCAAAACAGCAATTCATGTTTTAATTTACTTTTTTTTAGTGAAGCCTTATGTTGTGTGTATAATAATTATACTAAGTAATCTAATACAGTTGGAAAGTCTTAGGGGTTGTCAGCTGTTATGGGACTGGGGGCAAATGTAGGGCCACCTGTCCCTGGCCAGATGCTGTATCTGCTACAGTTCCATGTCCCCAGCAGCTGAGGATGAACACTTAGTCTCAACACACACACTCACATGCACACCCACACGCACTGCAATAACACAACCAACCACAAAGTTAGCACAGGCAGAGAACAGCGTCTTTACAGGCATCCCCATAATCAGGAACAGCACAGATGTTCTAGTCCTCTTTCTCTTCTCCAGATGGTCAGGACTGAAGTCCACTCTAACACATACACATGCACACACGTTTATCCAGAAGCTGGTCTTCCTCATGCTGTCTAACAACTGGCTCCAGGTACATCTGTCTTCCAGTTGCTCACATCTGGACTTTCAGGCCATGGGTAATTCATGGTCCTACTCCAGCAGTCAGTGCTCAGACTTCTTCTCCTACTTGCTGGTTTGTCCATTTTGAGGTTCACGGGTGTTCACACACACTCAGTGTAGACAAGGCACTCACACAAAAGAGAGTTAGGACTAGGAATTAATAAGAAAGTGGGACAGACTGCACTGGCCAGATGCAGGGCTCTCACTTAACTGTACTAACATCTGTTTATATATATCTGATTCCTTTTATCCCTTTTTCCCTCTGTTTTTGTACACTGTTTCCTGCCTGATCCACCTTGTTCCCTCCCTTTCCCTAGCTTTGGTCCTTCCCCTAAACATCCCATAATAAAATTTACTTTATCTCGAAATGCACTTCCCTCCTGCATTCCATAACACATCCTAAATCAATTTTGATTGTTAACCACCTTCTGTCTGGCATGTGTTCTGGAGAGACTTTTTTGGTTGACTCCCCTTGGTGGGTTACTTAAAAAGAGATAATTTGTTCCCTTTCACAGTCTTAGGAGGAGCTAATTTTGCCAAAATTTTCACTGACAAAGTGTTAACTAATAAATATATTAAGGTTCAGCTACCTATCATTGGTCCTCTGATGCTTGCTAGGTCTCTGGTTTTAATTTGTCTTGTGTTTTGTCAGATCCCCTAAATGAGGCATTTGATAATTTCAGGAGACTTCATGTAGCGTGTAAGTGTCCAGGATACTTTGAAAATGTTTGCCACTAATCTGAAGTCTCAGGTAGTATTTTAAAGCTTACATAAAATAAAACTGTTTTCCAGAGAATTGTATCAGTATGAGCAGTGAAAGCAGAAGATAGTACTATAGGGTTGGACACTTCTTTTTTTATTATCTATTTTCTATGCATGTGTTTGATCAACAGATAGCACAAAGCTACTGTATTACAACCGGAGAAGTACTGTAATGGACGAATCATTATTTCAACAATAAGCCTGTTGCTAATGGAGTTTCTGGCATGCAGCAATATATAACACCAACTGGTTTATTTGAAAGAGCCTACTAAACAAATTTCAGCAAACGGAAATTGAGGCTTGTGATGTCTTTTGAAAGCATGAATAAAACAACATATTTTTCCCTCTTTCTGCAGTCAAGAAATATCCTAATGATGTTTTAAAAGCTTGGATTTACTTCAGGTTCTTCAGGGAGTGAACACTCTCAACAACGACAGCAAGACTAGAGCAGAGCACATTAACCTGTATATACACTTTTTTGGGCCAATGACATTGTAAATCATTCTAATCTTCCTAATTAAATGTTAGAGTTTTCAATTCTCAGAAAAGTAAGGAGGTGGCTCAGCAGAACTGCTACCTTAGATTTCTTGAGGACAGACTTTGGCTTGCTTAGGAGCCTGGTTGACAGAGTCCCTTGGGAGGCAGTCCTGAGGGGTAAAGGAGTCCAGGAAGGCTGGACATTCTTCTAGAAGGAAATCTTAAAGGTGCAGGAACAGGCCATCCCCATGTGCCAAAAGATGAGCTGGCAGGGAAGAAGACTGGCCTGGCCAAACAGAGACTTTTGGCTCAGACTCACGAAAGAAAAAGAGTTGATGACCTTTGGAAGAAGGGGCAGGCAACTCAGAAGGACTACAAGGATGTTGTAAGGTTATGAAGGGAGAAAATTAGAAGGACCAAAGCCCAACTAGAGCTTAAACTGGTTACTGCCATAAAAGACAATAAAAAATGTTTCTAGAACTACATTAACAACAAAAGGAGGACTATGGAATCTCCATCCTTTGTTGGATGCGGGGCAACAAACAGAGCAACAAAAGATGAGGAAAAAGCTGATGTACTTAAAGTCTTCTTTGCCTCCGTCTTTAATAGTAAGACCAGTTGTTCTCTGGGTACTCAGCCTCCTAAGATGGAAAACAGTGAAGGGGAGGAGAATGAAGCCCCCATAATCTGAGGGGAAATGGTTAGTGACCTGCTCCACCACTTAGACACACACAGATCTATGCGACTGGATGGGTTCCACTCAAGGGTAATGAAGCAACTGGAGGAAGTGTTCACGAAGCCACTATGGTCATTTATTAACAGTTCTGGTTAAATAGGGAGGGTCCAGTTGACTGGAGGCTAACACCTGTGATTCCCATCCACAAGAAGGGTCGGAAGGAGGATCTGCAGAGCTACAGGCCTGTCAGTCTGACCTCAGTGCCTGAAAAGGTTATGGAACAGATCATCTTGCATGCCATCACTTGGCACATACTGGACAACCAGGTGATCAGGCCCATTCAATATGGGCTTGTTTAAGGCACATCCTGCTTAAGTAACCTGATCTCCTTCTACAAGAAGGTGACACACTTAGTGGACAAGGGAAAGGTTATGGATGTTGTTTAGCAGGACTTTCATAAAGCCTTTGACACCATTTTCCACAGCGTTCTCCTGGAGAAACTGGATGCTCATGGCTTAGGCAGGTGTACTCTTTGCTGAGTTGAAAACTGGCTAGATGTCCAGGCCCAAAGAGTGGTGGTGAATGGAGTTAAATCCAGTTGGTGGCTGCTCATGATTTGTGTTCCCCAGGACTCAATATTGGAGCCAATTCTGTTTAATATCTTTATCAATGACCTGGACGAAGGGATTGAATGCAACCTTAGTAAGTTTGCAGATAACACCAAGTTGGGTGGGAATGTTGGTTTGTTTAAGGGTAGAAAATCTCTTCTGAGGGATCTGGGTAGGTTGGATTGACAGGCCGAGGCCAAAGGTATGAGGTTCAACAAGGCCAAGTGCCGTGTCCTGAACCTGGGTCACAACAACTCCATGCAGGCTTGGGGAAGAGTGGCTGGAAAGCTGGAAAGGCAGAAAAGGACCTGGGAGTGTTGATCGACAGCCACCTGAATACGAGCCAGCAGTGTGCCGAGGTGGCCAAGAAGGCCAAGTGCATCATGGCTTGTATCAAAAACAGTGTGGCCAGTGATTGTCCCCCTGTGCTCGGCACTAGTGAGGCTGCACCTTTGAATACTGTGTTCAGTTTTGGGCCCTTCACTGCAAAAAAGACATTGAGGTGCTGGAGAGTGTCCAAAGAGCAATGAAGCTGGTGAAAGGTCTAGGGAGCAAGTCTTATCCTTATAAGGGGCTGAGGGAACTGGGGTTGTTCAGGCTGGAGAAAAGGAGGCTGAGGGGAGACCTTACCGCTCTCTACAACTACCCGAAAGGAGTTTGTAGCAAGGTGGGTGTCGGTCTCTTTTCCCAAATGGAAAGTGATAGGAAAAGAGGAAACAACCATAAGTAGCACCAGGGGAGGTTTAAACTGGATATTAGGAAAAATTCTTGACTAAAAACATTATCAAGCATTATCAAGCATTGACAGGCTGCCCAGCGGAATGATTGAGTGACTGTCCCTGGAGGTATTTAAACAGCATGTAGATGTGGAGCTTGCTTTAGTGGTGTTTTTAGCAGTGTTAGTTTTACAGTCGGACTTGATGATCTTAAACATCTCTTCGTACCTAAATGAATCTATGATTCTATAATTCTATGAAAATATATACATAATTGAATAGCTTGGGTTCAAGTATTTTGGTTGTGTTCTTCCTAAAGAGTTGGGAAGATGTTAAAAAAAATACCACCATTCCCTCACTATTGACAAGGATAAACTGACTATATAAATTGATACGTTAAGAAGAGGTGAGGAGATGCCAATGCCTTCTGGCTCGGAATGGGCACTAGCACAGTGATACTACGATGCCCTCTTCTGATGAGTTGCTTTGAAAATCCTACTTAATAGCTCTTTTGCATTGTTGAGAATTTCATCTCTTTGCCCAAATGTCAGTAATGACACATGACGTGCTCTGAAATGTTAGATTACTCATTGCAGAAAACTCCCCTAAATCATTATTATGAAGATCTTGTGAAGAAGCCCTGGACATCACCCATCATTCCATTTGAATAACTTCTTATCCTCTTTCCCCATTCCTTGACCCTCCATTTTACCACTCTTCTGCTTTCCTTTCTCTACCCCAGACTCTTTCCAAATAACCCACCAGTAATTACTTTTCCCGCTTTGGTCTCAGGTTTGCTGTAGTTGTCCTCAGGTTTTTAAGTCTGACACCACTATCTAGGAAGTCCCGACCTTAAACGTTTTCACTGGCAAGGTTGAACTGGTCCCTACTGGTCCTGCAAGGCTCTGAGGCCTAAAAAGGAGTGCCCCTCCTCTGCTCCCTCCTCCCATCCCTTCCAGTTACAGATTTCGTCCATCTCTTGTATGACCCCCACCCGCTTTACCAGCTGTGCAATCCAGACATGCCTCATGGTGCTGTCTGTAACTCTGTGCAACACTGACACCATTATCGATTCTGTGTCTTCTGCTGTCCTCTCCTGTCATTTCCCACATCCTGTTCAGTTACTTTGACTTAGAGCCCAGCCAGTGGCCTCGTAACTTAACATATCACAATCTCTAAATACAATATTATGCAATATTTTTAAAGTATGAAATTTAACAGAAACACAGTGTCTAAAAGCAGCATTTATAGCAATATTCCAGTAAATATGTAACCACGTGCCAATGCAGAACACATCTGTGGGACAACCCAGGGCTTAACACAGTGTTGGTCCCGGAAGAATAAGTGATGAGAAATGTAGCATCTATCTTTAAGATGTCTCCTAGAATAACACTAAGAATTATATCTGTCATTTATACCAAGAAAATTAATATAAAATATGATAAACATAATTATTAAACAGATGGTCAAATACCACACACAAAAATGTTTCTAAAGACTGACCTAACAGAAGAGTATTTGGAGGGACCAACTCTGTTGTGGGCGAAGATAACATACTTGGTATGACATGTTTGAATTGGCAAGCCTTTATTTATTTATTACCAGAAGTATTAAAGCAACAATGGATCCCTGCAATGAGAGGTATGGTTTTCTTTTACAGTAACAGCTGGTTAATACAGGAAAATAAGTATAGAAGTAAGCAATCTGGTACCAACAGCGGAAGGCAGGTAGTAGAAGGATCACCTGAATGTTTGTACTGGAACTTATGAGGTTCAACATAGCCCTACATTATCTGGAAAAAGAAGGATAAAAATGAAACAACCAAGCAAATGTCACAAACTTGTTTAGCATAGCCATATCTAAAGATGATTGGCAGATAAAATGCGGTGTTAGGCAAGTACAAAATAATGCACCTCTGACTATTCACACACAGTGACAGATGGTAAATCAGCTTTCACTAATTGAGAAAGAGATCCAGGAGCAAACAGGGCACTGACTACAACAGTTGAATGCTCAGTAATGGGGTGAAGGGAGAGAAAAAAGATGCACTGTAAGAATGGAATAGAGAACAAAAAGAAAATATAATCATGCCACTTGCCATTCATTGTGTATCCATGTTTTTAGCTTGGATTACAATGTCCCAGGGGCATGTAGGGAGGAACTGATGGTCTTATAAAGGTAAACAAGATATGATGAGGGGTTTGCTGCTCGAAAATAAGAAGTTGGGGAAATATGGTAAGTATTTCTAAAATCAAGTGTGCAAGTTTTACAGGAAATACTCCTTTGTTAATTATATAATGCATAAACAAGAAGGAAATAAATTGTCAGGCAGATTTTATTTTCATTTTTAAAGAAACAAAGGTACGACTTCATCTAAGGCATATCTAACTCATGACAACTGTTTCTGGACCCTGAGAAGGTACAAAATAGAAAGAGGTTCTAAGAAGAATTATGAAAGTTAGCAAAGGGTTGGTTTAGGCTCCAAAAACCTTCTAACATTGTTTAAGTTGAAATTTATTAATCTATAATTATGCTTAATATTAGCATTAATTTTTTTCTCTTTGGACTCCAACAGAGACAGAAAAAAATGTCTGTGAAAATTCCCCTTCCCTAAAAGAATGTTTGATTACCAATATGCCTTATATACACACAGAGATAGGTATTTTAGTGGATGCACTGCTGAGCATTGCTATGCATACACTCAAGAAACATATCTAGTACTACTCTTAGATTAGAACTGTATGTTAATTGCTAGATCGGAAGATATTTTGTTAAATTTAAAAGAATTCTAATGTAATTAGCGAAGACAAGCACCCAAAAGGTACAACTGCAGTTGATGGATTAAAGACATAATCAGAAATGTATCCTTGCTACAAATTAGATATAAATGCATTTAGGGGATTGACATCAGTAGTACATTTGCCACCTTGCTCCTGGTTCAGAGATTAAAGGCCTGGTAGAAAAAAAAAGTTCAGCATACAGTCAAATGTATGATTAGGCTGTCATTTTGTTCCCATACAGCTGTATGACTGACAGCAGCCACCTAGATCGCTAAAATATTGCCCTTGGCAAACAGAAGATGGGATTTCTTCTTCATTTCAAGTCCAAATGTATTCAAAGTGCTATCTTAAATTACATTTTTGCCTCTCTGAAATGTATAATACAGATCTCACAGGCAGCTAAAAGAAACGTTCTCTCTGACTTACTAGCACCATCAGAGAAAGACTAAAGACTCTTCAATAAAATTTACAGAAATATTCATGTCACCAAAAATTTCTTGCTCTGGCAGATCAGTCTGTCCAGTCATGGTTTTATCAGAAGAAAATGAGAAGGATTGCCAAAGTCATAAATGAAAAAATGTAGCATTTTAAATTTATCACAGGAAGGGAGGGCACTATAGATTTTTTTTCTGGTTTAAATGTCTAGTACCCCTCACAGCAGAAAGTATGTGACATAGCTAATTTCTATATGCTGAAAAATACCATCGTTGTTGTGCTTGTTTTTTTTCCTAAGTCTTGTCCACTGAAATCCTTTTCAAACCTTTAGAATCTTCCTGAATGTTCTTATGTCTTTACTGAATTTTCTCAGGAGAACATAACTCTATCCAGTCTTCATGAGCTTATCTAGATTGTTAAACTCTTATTGCTTGTAATTCAAAAAACTAATTAGCAATACAAAATTTGGGGAGACAATTAATAGACCTTCTGATGTACCTGGAAAAACAGACTAGATTATTGGACTGGAAGAACCTCCTAAGGTTTTTAGGGCCTCTATTTTCTCAAACTATATATGTCGTGTTTTTTTTTCTTTTTTTTTTTTTTTTTTCTCCATTTTGTACACTATAATGTTTGGGAAGCAGCTAAAATAGAACTTCTATTCTTCATTTTATTTCAATCAATGTATCATCTATAAACCTTCAAAACTCATCATTCAAAGCTTCACTTGAAAAATCTTTGAAAGAAAACACCTTTGAAATAGCTGAAAGAATATTTGAGATAAAATTCTTCATAATTAATCATTAACTGAGTATCAGTAATAAAAGAGTATGATCTTCAAGTACCTTACATCCTCTGATTGTCAGTTGAATAAAAGGGTTTTGGGTAGTGATGTTCTTTAGCATAGAAATAATAGATAACAAAAATTTTCTTTTCCCTCTTTGGTTGTCCTAGAGAATTTACCCATTTTGCTTGGAAGTGAGTGATCCACTGCTTAATAACCAATTAGCCCTCTGCTCCAAAATGACTGCAACTTATTTCACTCTAAAATGAAGTACATATCTTTAGTTTGTCATTTGTCTAAATAGTATAAATAAGTATGTCTTTGGTTTACTACACATGGTAACCTCTTGGCACATAGTAAACACTTGGCACATAGTAACCTGTAGTTAAACAAAAATGGCTTATGGGAACATTTCACAAAAATGCTTTGTTCCGTTCCTTATGCTTAACTTTTCTGTAGAACTGCTTTATCATATCGATATTAATCTTCAAAACCCCTGACTAATGTCAGTGCTAATTACATGTGAGATTATTTCTCAGTCCTTCAGTCTATGACCCATACTGCCAAGAGACAGTGTGGTAATGAAGTTCAGACCAAAATGGAACCAAAATCTGAGTACACAGAAATATCCAACATGTCTTATTATGAGATTCTTCCTTCAAAAGAAAATCTTGAGGCAGAATATCTTCTCACTTTAATGGAAGATCAGCTTTGCTGTATAATAAAGAAGATCTTGAATTGTAAGTGGTGAATGCTGCTTATATTTCAGGGCTGTGTCCACGTTTTATTAACAACTCTTTTAGTAATATGTGAAATGGAAAAAAAAGAAGCAAGTCAGATGAATATTACCTAAACAGAACAGGACATCTTTCACTGGACCAGGTTGCTCAAAGCCCCATCCAGCCTGGCCTTGAACACTTCCAGGGATGGGGCATCCGCAACTTCTCTCGGCAACCTGTTCCAGTGTCTCACCATCCTCATTGTAAAAAATTTCTTCTTTATGTCCTATTTAAATTTACTCCCTTCCAGTTTAAAATCACTGCTCCTTGTCCTGTCACTACAGGCCCTAGTACAAAGTCTCTCTCCATGTTCCTTATAGGCCCCTTTTATATATTGAAAGGCCACAGTAAAGTCTTGTCAGAACCTTCTTGTCTCCCAGCTAAAAACCCCAACTCTCTCAGCCTGTCCTCACAGGAGGTGCTGCATCCCCTTGATCATTTTTTGGCCCTCCTCTGTAATGGCTCCATCAGATCTATGTCTGTCTTTCCTGTGCTGAGGGCTCCAGATCTGGACACCGTACTCAAGGTGGGGTCTCACCAGAGTGGAGTAGAAAGGCTGAATCACCTCCTTTGACCTGTTGGCCATGATTCTTCTATGTTATGGTCCAATTTAAGAACAAAAGATCTCAATGAAAAGAATACCAATTGCAGTTAGGCTGGGTAGCTTTCAGTTCAGAAGAGCCTAATGTTGATGTTTCTGGCCTCACCATAAAGTGAAAGAAGTTTATGCCAGACAAAAGGAAACAGAATTGATTAGAAATCTCTAACAGGATTAAGATGTTTAATTAAATAAAGTAAAAGCACAATACAAGCAATTGAACAAACTATAGTCAAATTATATTTGCTATATCATTTTAGAATCTTTATTCAACATGAAACAAGAAATCCTCTGCTTAGTAAGTAAGTAGCACCACTAACTGAGAGCCAGCAATCAATTAGAGGTCTAAAAGAATCATAAACAATTTAACAAAGTTTTGGATACTTTAATTGCTTGTGCTTCTCTTTTATAATCACTTTCAAACATAATTTCTCTTTTTCCAAGTGTCTGAGCATTATGTACATTCTTCAGGGAAATCTGAAGCCAAATTAAATTTTCAATTATAAATACAAACATCTGTGTCAGAAACACTTAAATTATATGATAATAAAAGACTTGAAATTTACTGTTCATGTCTTTTTGTGCCTAAAAAAAAGAAAGCAGATATTCTTTCCAAGCTTTCCCCATCATATCCATTAAATAAATTTGCATATTAATTGATTCTTGTATGCTGAAAATAAAATTATATATAAAAGTGATATTTTCAAATACAAACATGACTGCCTGAAAATATTCTAAACACAATAAAACACTAGTTACCTGGTTTCATTGCTCCTAGGGAACTTTATTTAGCATCTATACTTAGTACTAAAAAACATCTCCATCATCAAAAAAGTTTAGAAAAAAAGTTTAAAACAGAATAGGCAAAAAACTTGTGTAGCATCAAGGCAATTTACAGAGAAAAGGAAAATAGAATTTTTTATTTTAGAAAAACAAATGTGGAGAGGCAGCCAGAATAAAAGCTATTCAGTGCCTGGCCACAGTAATAGGAGGAAATCAGCATCTTTCCATTTCTTTTGTTTTATCTACAACTTTACAGTTTTCATCTACAGGTCAGGTATGATATATAAAGTTTTTTAATGAGAATAGAACAGCAAAAAAAGAGTGGATAGGGATGTAAAAATAAGAAAAAAACATATGAAAACTTTTTTGCAGAAATGTAACCTAAGGACTTATTTCAAGACCCTCAAACACTGGGCAGCTACACGCAAGCCCAAAAGTGGTTCTGGCTGCCCTAATTCTCAGCATCCCTCTGGCCTCCATGCAGTGTTTAAGATTTCCTGAAAAACATGAAGTCAGATCGCTACTTGTTCACAGGATAAATGTAACAAACATATACATTATATGTTACTGACCATCCCATTATGTGATTGTGAACATCTAACTTAACAGGAATAACTACACTTCAGGTATATAATTTTGATGTGTTTTGCATTGTATTGCAAGGACAAGTCATCAAGCCTGCCATTTAGTCTGCCAGTTCATTGACTATGCAGAGACATGGATTCCACCGTAATACATATTAAAAACATGGAATAGTGTCACCACCAATACCGTGATTTAACACTGACTGAGAAGAGTCCATTGACACTAGCATAGAAGAATACTTGTACAGACACCGATGCTAGAAAAGTACTGGCTGAGAAACTGTGAAGAGTCACTCTTACATATACATAAAGTGTATTTAACCACATCTTACTTTCAAGTCTAAAGCAGATATAAATCCTTATCCACTGCCTTTTTTTTCCAGAACAAGAGGATACCTTCATTTAAATATAGATGAAACATAGCCACAGCTCCTGCTAAAACTTCATAAGATCATGTGTCAGCATATATTTATATACACACATTACCATAGCATGTTGTTAACAAAACATGAGCCACTCCAGCTTTCTTCCTATAAGCTATGAAGGTCTGCGTTAGTCATGAAGGGTGCATTTCTTGCAGATTCTGTCTGAAAGTGCTGGTTAGGTGCCCCATTGAGTATGTAGGGTTATACAAGGTCCTTTGAATCTGAAAGCATGTACTCCAGATGATAGTCCTGTTGCTGTGATTATGGGCTTTAAGTCTGAATAATTAACATGCTCTTGAATATAGTCTTGTGCTATGTTTATGAGACAGAAAGCTACAGCCATAATTACCTTCTATTATCCCTTAGCGATATCTATATACCAAGTTCAGAGCCTTAGCCATGCCTGAATAATGGAAGATAATACTAAAATAATTAGCCCCCTGATCTCACATTAAACAGAATAACTTGAAAGCAGCTCATGACCTGCTCCTTCCTTCACATGTATTCCAGTACCTAACAAATCAAACGTAATGTCATTGTTGAAAAAAATTATGTATCTTCTTTCTGCTCATGATACCTTTGTAAAGGTGGTAGGTGAAGATGAGTAGCTGGGGAGAAGCATGTTTCTGCAGGGTAATTACCCTCCTGTTTGCTGAAGAGGTGCTCCATTTTCAAGTCCACATCATTATTTCCTGCATTACCTACAGCAGTTGGAATGGTTTTACTCTTTCACTACAGTCTTTTTCTTTTGTTATTTGTTGCCAGATCATATCAGAATGTTAATAAGGATAATAATGACAAAAATATGTTAAAAAAGAATAATTTTATTATCATAATCCCTGTTAAGTTGTCACTAATACTATGTCTGCATAATAAATACAAGTAAATAAAACAGTCCAGGGACTTTCCTGTGCTGCCAAAGCTAGTTGACATGACCCAGCTTGTATCCATATGGCTGAGGTTGATTCCCTCTCAGAGCAAGGTGTCAGGGTTCAGACTCTTGAGAAAAGCCTGTGGCCTGTGTAGTTCCCTGGATATTGACTTGTGCCCACACTGCAAAACACTTGGAACAGTTTCTAGCTGGATAAACGACTGGAGGTCTTGGGGCTACTTACATCATTCTCCTAGCAAACGATGTATGCCATATGTTAGGGTGTAGGAAATGCTGGAAGAAAGCCTGAGGACTGAGTTAGGTAGAGAGACTCAAACCTGCCATCATCTGGTTCTTATTGCCTGCAGGAACAATAGCTTGATTTTCTCAGAGATGGAGTTATCCCATTCCAGAAGTGATCCTGACAGTCATCTATCATGAAAGCACTGTAGGCAATAGAGTGAGGGGACAAGAAAAATAAGGTCCAATCTCACAATGTAGGAAAACCCCAAAGTAGAAGTTATTCATGAAGTCATATGCAGGGTGGAAGCTGCTTCTTTTTTTTCATATTCTTATGTTTCTGCCTCAAAAACAGTCAAGTAAACTGTTATTTAATCAACAGAAGAGCATAAATGGCCAATAAAATTCATTCAATTCCTTCCATGTTAGGGATTTATTCAACTGTCTCCTCTCCTCTCCTCTCCTCTCCTCTCCTCTCCTCTCCTCTCCT
>JAHREE010000480.1:6836743-6910249 GCA_033628505.1 Tringa tobata
TCTCCTCGCCTCTCCTCTCCTCTCCTCTCCTCTGTTCCATTCAGTCACAATTTAACTCAGGCCAGAGCCTAATAATGACCTCATCATTCACTTGGAGTCCCAACATTCATTTTGACTTACCACATGGTTTGACATCCCAGAACTTTTCTGTAAATGATAAAAAAATTAATATCCTTCAGTAGTATAGTTTAGTTACACATTTCAAAATTTCATAAACATATTGATCCTAGTATTGAGTTTGATTATATTTAAATAAAAATATAGAAACTTTGTAAACTCATAGCATTGATTACAAAGAAGTTACTCTTCATGGACAGTGATGCACTGTGTGTTCTTCGTGTTCCTCTGCCTAGGCAATATTTAGTGACTGGTTTTGGAGATACCAAATTTTGGGTTCCCTTCTTGAGTTAACATTTTCAACATGAAGCCCACAGCCATTTGAAACACAACTAGTTATTAAGCAAAAACTGGTCAAAAGCCAAATACAATAATAATTCAGTCATCCTCCATGGATGGCTATCCCCAGAGGCATTTTTTTCCTTTTTCAGCCATCTAATGTTGTGTGAAATTACCCACAAAGATGACATTCATTTCTTCTTCCCTGTTGGGCAGGTAGTCCTTTGCATTCCCCTAAGATTTGTCTCACCTCCCTTGCAAAAAATCAATTAAATTAATAAAACCAAAAAATTAGTATTATCAATTTAAATATTTATTACCACTAAAATGATAATTACTCAGAAAAAAACAACATATTATCTATTACACTATACCTTCATATTGTGGATAAATTTAATATCAAACATCTGCTTAACAATTTATTTTTTTGAAATATCTATGCCTCCTCTCAGCTTATTAATAATGTTCATTCCTGCCCTTGAAATGCACCACACATTGCCAATTAGCTTAGAAAATTTGTTGCTGTTCAGGCATGTGTAAACATAATAGCTGATTCCCTCACATGCTTGGTATCTCTTTGTTTATGTCTCTTTCATACACGTAAGCACATACTTATGCATTCTAAATACTAGATATCAATAAAAATGTTGGTTATAATATTTTTTCATATCATCTTAAATAATAGTGTTTGTTTTATACGTTTATAAAGCTGAATGATAAATTAAATCCATCAAAAGTACATTAATGTAATAAACAGAATGATTATTCTTTAATATGGAGAAATAAATACAATGCAATGCAGAAAAATATATGGTATCACTATTATTAAATCTTCTTTAAATAACTTCTTTTTACAGTGATTTGCAAAAAAAAAAAAAAAGATGCAGGATTATATTTGGAAGCAATGGAATGTACAATGAATCACGCCCCCCTACAGCGGCTTGAACCACGTACACAGACAGACTCCTTTATACCGAGAACCCATCTGACGTACTTAAAACTCATTTACCATCATGCAAAGGACTACAAACATGTCTAAAGTATTCTGACTTGAAAACTGACAACTAATATAGAACAGTCTATAGTCCTATGTCATCTCCTGTTAGCTCATGTACTTTCTTTGGTTGTCCCTTAAAGCAGACCTGCATTAATGGGTACATATCATTACATCTAATAATACAAGTACAGATTTAACATATAAGAACCATTCAGATGAAAGGTTAGGGGTGACAAGTATTGCTAAGTGAATATGAAATTGTAGTGGAACATCACTATTTTTTTGCAACTGCAGACAATAAGAACAAGATTGTGCTTCTAACTGTTAGGAACTAACTCACAAAAGGAGCAGGTCTTCAGTAGAACATGAAGTTATAGAATATGGAAGTCAAATATTGACATTCAAAACCAGAAATTATGTACTTTTATATATTTTCTATGGATAAACATTGAGAATATTTCTTTCCAGGTTATGACATCAGTATACAAATATGATTTGAAAGTATAAATTAAAAGTTCTTCAATGAAGTGTTTTTCTCCTCCTCATTACTTTGAAGTATCTATAAGTATTAGTAGACATTTCACTATCAACCCCAAATCTAAATGGAATGTTTTCTTAAAAACTTTTTTTTTTAATCTTATGACTTGTAGCAATATGAAATATTGAAACTTTCACTTATGTCACTAGTTTTTTATTTTGGCAGTTCATCATAACTCTGTTATGCATGGTTCACAGTTTTTCCTCTTTAAAATGAGTATGATAGTGTTTGAAGAAAGGTTAAATCAATCTGAAGAGTACCAAAAGTCATTTAGGTTCAGACATGCAAAACAGAAACAGAGTCATGCAAGACAAGACTGTAAAGCATTAGGGATTGATATCCTGGCTGGTACAAGAAGTTACATTTATGAGACTTAGAAATATTTCAA
This sequence comes from Tringa tobata, assembly GCA_033628505.1. Taxonomy (NCBI): domain Eukaryota; kingdom Metazoa; phylum Chordata; class Aves; order Charadriiformes; family Scolopacidae; genus Tringa; species Tringa tobata. The sequence goes on from JAHREE010000480.1 coordinate 6,839,063, forward strand.
TTTTTCTTTTGAAAATAAATTATATAAGACAAACGACTGGCTGTAATATACACCCTGCAAAAAATGCATCCAGTTTGCCTGGCCCTCCGAAGGGCTGATCTTGCAGCTGTGACGAGCTGACAGTAGCAATACAAGCAGCTTTTAAATTAACAGGAAGGGCATGGGAGCGGGCATAAGGACTACAGAAGAATCCATTTGCTGGAAATTACAAATTCTAGCTACTCAAGCTATTACCAAAACAAGCCGTTCTTACAGACATCCACAGTCTTTAAAACATGTAATTTTATCAGTATTTACCATTCTTGTTTGCCTATTTGCGTTTAGCATGCTTTTTGTGATTCCCTTTTGGCAGAATGAGTGAATTTCAGCTTTCATTTTGAATTTCTGGCCCCTGCAATCAGTATAATATGTATGAATAACCAAAATTGTTCTCTTTTTCATTCATTCTTACTGAGACTGTTCTACTTTGTTTATATAAATGAATATTCATTAGGTCAGAGAAAGATATTAACTTTATAGTTTACTGGTAATGGCACTCACCTTGAATATAAAAGATGCAGTTTCAAAGTTACTGTTTGAAACCAGACAGAGCAAGAAGACAAACTTAGGTGTCCAGCGTTCCAAGTGAGTCATATTTGAACCCTTGTGTTAGTGATGGATTATGTTAGCTCTTGTTGTCCACCCTTTTTCTTTCCAAAATTTCATTTTGAACTGGAAAATATTTCAGAGAAAAATTGTGTTGGCTTTTGAACATATATTGTGTAGAGGTCTAGGTTTTGATGAGATGCCCTATCTTAAAAAAAAAAAGCCATACTAAAAAATTCCTCACCAGCATTTTGATTCTTATCTCAGCCTTTCTTATGAGATCCTATTATGTTAAAAATGTATACTACCAACTTATAGAGTGTAGACCATATCTTAAAGATTATTCTGTAATAGCTTTTTAATTGGTGCTCAACAAAACAGAAAATATCATATGGAAAACCTTTCTGTGTTACATGTTGATTAATTTTCTGCAAAGAAATAGGACCACCTGAAGAAACACTTGCATGGTAGCCCAGCTCACTCATTCATTTAGCCCTTAAATAGTATATCTATGCCTTTGTCTGGTGCTCACGTGACATGGTTTTCTCCTAGTATATATTCAATACCACCCATGAAACATCCCCTTGTCATGCATAGCCAGTATACAATTTAGGAAGCTGAAAAATTTTCTGAGATTTTCTTTTATAGAATGATTGTTTTACACTTGGACATGAGAAGAGAAAGGATAAAGATTTGTTTGTAAGGAAATTTTCTGGATGTCATTGTGAGGAGTCTTGAAATTAGGAAGGGAGTTTGTTGTAATCCTTCTCATATTCCCCATCCATACTTACTCCCCTAGCTTCTGAGAGAAACACAGCATGGCACACACTCATTTCTTGTAGATTCAATTTTCTTTTCTCCTACTCTTGGTAATATTCTTCATTGTATACAATTTTATTTAAACTGAGACAGTAAACTACTTTTATGTTCCTCCTGTAAATTTGGTTTAAATTAAATTTCTCTTGAGCTCTGTATGCATTTTAATCTTGGGAGTGGTTTTGTTTGTTTAATTAGAAAGAACAGGAAAACTACTGAAGCATTATTCCATCAATTTCTGCTGAAAATTAGAAAAACAGTCAGGATTGTTTTACAGAATCCAATTTGTTGATATTCAGTACTCATGAGTAAGCCCTTTAATGTTTAAAATACTTTATATTCTTCTCTTCTTTCTTTTGAAATAGCATTTTCAGTTTTACTATGTAAGAGAATTTTGGTTTGCTGTGCATCAATATTAAAGCTCAGAACATGAGCATAAAAATATCAGTCCTAGAATAAGAAGTTCGTATGGTTCAATTGCCTTTTTCTATTCTATTTTTCCTCTCAAAACTGAGTTATTCAAACATTTATGGAGTGATAGAATAATTATTTTAAGTCTAGATGTAAACCCTACTCCTGGTTAGATAAGCACCGTTCCTATTACAGTGTATAAAAACTTTACTAGGATAAAGTCAAAATCATCATTCAAAAGTATGTGTTGCTTCAATCCCAAATACACACTCAAAATCATTCTTGACAGGTTTGATTTCAAAAAGTGTTTAGATCTCAGAGCTTCTTTAGTCCTTCAAAAGAATTCTTAATCAGATCCAGTGCATATGTACAATATATGAAGGTATACTTTTAGACAAATTATGAATGTCCACACCTTATATAAAATTCTGCCCCTACTTTTATTCAATGTAACAGAATTAGTACTTATCCAATCTAGTTGTTTGTATCCTTTTAATTACTGATATATTACGTATTTTTTAATCACTGAAAATTAATAGTTCTTCAATGGTCTGTATAGTCATATTTCAAAGCTACAGAGTGTTTTATAAAGCATACAATTTTCACAAAAAATATATCTGGTAGAAAAAAATTTCCTATTCTGTATCTCTTTCAGGACTTCTTCAGTTTTATTCTCTCCCTACTATTGTCTAACAGATATTATGATTTTTCCCCATGGCTGGCTAGTATAAACAAATGTACATGAAAAAATATTGTATACCTCAATGGGTACTTATTCTATTCTCCACCTAAACATCTTGCAAGTTCAAGAATTTTAATTCCCAGTACTGTGCCCATTGGTCAATAGCAGCTGGATGTTTAAACAAGATGCTTATTTTCTTCAGGTTTTCATTATAGTAGAATACACTAAACTAAATTAATTGACATACTATATATGTCAAGTTGTGCTTATATGGACATTAAATTCAGTGTAGAAGATCCTGAAAAAAATCCATTGATTTTGTACTCAACAAATATCTTTTCATAGCTAGTTGTAGTTGCTTACTAAACCCAAAACTTGAAAGAATGTTAGATGACTGATGAATACACTGCTAGGATAAAACAGATATCTGCTGGAGTAAAATGGAGTAATTGCAAATATATTTGTTCTGTAATAAGAAGGTGAAAAAGACATTTAGAAAATGCTTTAGATTATACTTGGGGTGAGATTTACTTCAAATTCAAATGCCTAAATTTGGAAGTCTATGCAGGGATAGTTGTATATGAGGTATGTGTTTAATATCCTTTCATGGTCAATGGAACCATTTTCAGGACTCCACCTAGCTATTACAGACCTCGGAGAAGGTTTAATTTACTTGTCCACATCAAAACATTTAGTGCAGTTTGGGATGACTTTGATTGTCCTACTTGAAACTCAGGTTCACTTACAAAAAGATCTAGGTTACCTTCCAGTCCTGTGTCATCTCCTCAGAGATGAGTCTGTGGACAACTGATATTGAACCCTTGAACTTGATGTACTTTAAAGGGAGTTTGGACTCTAACTGGGATAAAGCCACCATCTCTGTAGATACCTAAATCTGGGATGTGAATCAGAAGCATCAACAGCTATTACAAAGTTTAAGAACAATGATATACACAATAAAACCACAATGGAACCCACTTCCAGGCTGGCTTTAAATCCACCTACGGTCTTAACAATAATTTAGTTGGCCTTCCTTCCACAATCACCAGTCAATTTAGAGAAGGAGGGGTCCAACTTGGGTAGATTTGATCTGTCTTTGCCAGTTTCCAGAGGTGCCTATATCTCTCTCATTCAGTTTAGGAAGGTATAGCTCATAAACTGAACTGTGCTTTTAAAAACTATATTTCAGGGTGATGGTACACATTAATCTTCTAAATTAGGCCAACTGTGTAATTTTTGTGCATATATACATATAAAAAATGCACACACAAGTGTCCTCGCATATGTATGCATTATATGCAAATATATAAAAATATATATGTAAAAGTATAAAATACTTCTTCGTTGACATGTCATAATTGTCTCTTCAACATATTAAACACTCCTGCCACTTGAAATTAGACAGTAACAGATTTAATATTTGTATCAATCCAAGCTGAATTCTGTCCTTTCATCACCTGACAATGCAGAAAACTCTGGAAATATAGCAAATGGCCACTTATGGACAAATTATGATATCTTCTGATTGCTAATATAAACCTTGTGAGCACTTTTGAACATGAGCAATCTGTGTAAGCTCCAAACTCAAACACTTAGTCTATTTTATAGTGACAGTAACATGTGTGTTATATTTTTCATCCCCTTTTCCCTTTCTCTGAGGATAATATTTAATGCTATAAATTCTTCTATTCATAGTTAGTCCATGGGCTACCCAATGGTGCCCCAATTTCTGTCAGAATGCAGCAGAAATTTATGGCCCCAGTATGCTTCTTGTCTTACTATCCAGCATTTTTTTGGAGTTCCCACAATGGGTTATTTCCCTTGCTGCCTTAAATCACGCCATTTCCTTGATCTTCAAAAAAATAAAACCAAAACAAAACAGAATTTTGGAGGGACAACTGCCTTATTAGACTGATATATATATTCCCAAATGCTGTAAATGTTGGATTCAAGTTCATTGTGTTTGGAGAGGGTTGGGAGCATTTTTTCTTTGGTGGAGGGGTTTTTTGTTGTTGTTGTTAGGTGGGTTTTTTTTTCTGTTTTATTGTTGGTTTGGGATTTTTTTGCTCCTGTTTTGGCTCAATGTATGTGAGCCAAAGGACACTATCTCATTAATGACTTTCTTTCTCTCTGATCATAATTAAGGGTCACTACGCTTATCCTGCAGTCCCTGAGGGACAATGGATTTCAAGACAATCTGGATGAATATGTTAATATCTGATTAGATAGAAGACTTGACCTTGATACAAAGGGGTGGTTTCATGCTCAACTATATCAACGCTGATACTTTACTGCAATTTTCTTGTAGAAATATAATATTTCAGAGCTTGAACTTAGTAATTAGAGGTGTTTGATCCCTAGAGATATATAACTCTACACACACAACTTGGAAGATCATCCACCATTCAGCATATTCAGAATTTTATATATTTAAACAATTGCAACAAAATACGGCAACTTTAGGTCATTAATTGTTTTGGTATTAAAATATAATCTCATCCTTGGTGATATAAATAAAAATACAAATCAAAATAAAATATAATAAAATTACAACCAAACAGGATATTTTTCTAAATTATACTTAAGGTTCCTTTATAAAAGACGGGTAGATGATATGCAGTGATTATCCTCAACAAGTTTTTCTGAATTTTTTTTTGTATTTTTTTTTGTATTTTTTTTCCTCAGAAAATTAACAGTTTGCTGAGCTTGTCATAGCCAAAGTAAAGCATGGCTCTGTCCCCTCAGTTTTTTCAAAATGTTGAAGCTGTCACTATTTTCACAGAGAAGAAAGATATGTTTAGTCCTATTTTCCAAAATAGAGGAAACTAACCAAAATAAAAACAGCAAAAGAAGCTTTAAAATCTGTTCCCTATCAGCTTCTTAGTGATCACGGAGATGACTTTCTTGTACTGGAGAGTCATGCCCTATAAGTAGTCATTTTTAATCAAGAAAATAGATGCCTCAGATTTTGACAGATGAGGCACTTTATATTTTTATGCCAGTATTTTCTTAATACAAAATGATTAGGTACATACCGTATTGATCTTTAAGCCCTGCTATTGTAAAGATTTATGCATATGCTTCAAGCACTCCAAGTATTCTCAATGACTTTGCTGGGAGTACTTAGAATGCATACAATTAAACACACAAGATCAACCTCCAGATTGTACTTTGCATTGTTTTGGTCAGCTTTCAACACCGCTGTAGCTTTTGAGTTCTACTTATTCCTAAACCTTGATTCTCCTGAAGATTTTCTTTTTCTCAAAATTTGCTGTACACAGAACTTTTCTTTTGCTAACTTAACAATAAATAATCTGCTTTTTTATTTCTAAATATTTCTTCTATATTTTTATATTCCTTGGAATCGTCTTGCTTTTTAGTGATACAAAGAGAACACAAAGAAAGCAACACCATAGATACATCCCACAGACACAGTCTTCAAACCTGAGGTTTTAAAATTTTGATGTAAGCAAAGAAATGGCAGAATAAAACTAATTTATTCTATTTTCTTTTTAAACCGCCATCAGATTACATATGGGCAAGTTTGAAAAACTCAGCATCATAACATAGAAATAAACATATTTGCTTTTTGTAATTAATGGACATTCACTTTTCTTAGTAGCACAGCATATTTCAGTATACATGTTCATATATTCATCTATATACTTGTATTTATTTGTTCAACAGGAAACAGTATTGTGGTTACTGGATTTCAGTCATACAACTTGAAATGAACTGTTTCAGGAGATCAGCATTAATGATTACTAAGGTATAGTAGCATAAATGCAATAGCAAAATAAACCATTGACAGGTCCTAAATTTCTCACCCTTATGAGAAAGACCAAAAATTTTGCATTCCTTTCCAAATAAGTCAGTAATCTCATTAAACTCAATAATAAAGATTGAATGTTCTGACATTTTCTGAACGTCATTCTGTACTGAAGTCACCTGTCACAAGCAATGAACGTGAACTATTTATTTAAAGACATAGATTTTGCAAAGATGAATAAATAAAATCACAGAAGACCTTGACTCTTTGTAGTACCTGTATATATCTTAGGCACATATTTACGTGATTGCCAGCTAACTGGCCATGTCTTGAAATGTGCTTTCTTGAGGCTTATTGTGACATGCAAAGGATGAAACACTAACCATCTTTGCCACTTCAGTCAGCTTGGTCACACAAAACATTTCAGTCGGACATTTTATTCTCTGTAGTCAATCACATTAGTTAGTCACCTCAAACATAGGGAAACACAATGCAGATTACATGGAATTAGGGATGTATACTATACGGATTTGATTTTGTATTTGTTGATGATGGTACTGTCATAGCATCAGTTGTTGTCAATTGCACATCAAACTTATTAAATTATCTTCAGCAATAAAAAATAATAGGCCTAATCGTACTGGTATCAAAGTCAACATTAAATCATTACAAACATAATTGACCAGATTGACTCCAAAAAAGAAAAACACTTCCCTGGCTTTTCCCTTTTTAAATATGTTTTTCTCTTTAATTTAGAAATAGTGTTTTCTAAAATAGAGCCAAAAAAAGACTCCTTTTCCTCCCAGATCAACATTAAAAAAGAGGTCAACATATATTCCTTTAGAGTGCAAGAAAAACATGGCTCTCCATAGAAATAGTAATACAAAGAGGAACAACAGATATATCTTCTCTGGTTTTAATGATCCAACTTTAACCAGTACAAAAGACAACAGGAGGCCAGATCACCTCATTAGCATAGTTCAGAATTCAAAGACCCCTTCACCAGTCCATTTATGTTTTGTGAAGACGCATAACTCGTTTGTTTTTTTTTTTTAAACAAACAAGTAAGAAATATGACTAACAAAGTTCTACTTCCAAAGAATCATGGTGTCACATAAGCTTAGAAGAAAAATGAAAAGGAAGTCTTGTGCACTCCTGCCTGACCAACAAGGTCCCATAAAATTCCTAAGAATCACTACCCTTAGAATTTGAAAGTTATTCCTTCTTCTTCTTCTGTTTCTGTTTCTGTCTCTTCTGTGTAATTTGAGTTTCTCTCACTGCAAATTGATCCATACTTTTTGTTATAGCAGCAGTAGACATCAAGATTAAGTAGTTGCTTTGTGAACATCCAAAACTTATCATCATGTTCGCTTCAAGGTCTTCAGGCTAACTAATACCGTTGACAACAATTGTTCCACATCTGTTCAAATATTCTAAAACTGATGTCCAGCCTGTTGTTCATCCAGCTGCATTTACAAGGAATGTAAGTGTGGAATTTTGCATATATTTTTACTGAATTGCCTCTTAATCTTCGTTTCCAGTCTTTTTCTTATATCTATCAAGACCTCTGTACTGCAATCCTGTCCTCCAGCATTGCTAATGTGTTTTCCAGTCTGCCTTTACCTAGAAATTTAGTACAAGAGAAAGCAAATCAAAGATAAAGCCAGCAAAATGAGATCCAAGACAGAACCTTGAGTAACATCACTTAATACATCCTTTCAGTTTTCAGTGAGTGATTAGCAAATCTTCTCTGTTTCACTCACTTGCTTAAAAGGCTTAACACAGAATAGATCTGAAATTCAAATTATGTGACAACTGTTTCTTCGCTGCCTAAAAAAATTGTTGCCTTGTCGTGAAAGGAAATTAAATTAACTTGGCATAATTTGTTCTTGAAAAACCATATTGATATTATTTATCTCCTTGTTATTGCTATATAATAAAAATTATTTTCCCAGTTGTCTGAAAAAAAGTCTTTTTTATCTGAACTTTCTAGTGTAATGGGCTATGGCAGATGTCCCCAAACTTTATTGCTGTACAATTTTCTCATTGCTTTATTGTTTTACATTAATTACACTAACTACAAATACAAAGTAAAACATAAGTAAAATCTGTGCTCAACTCACGGATAACATCATCTTATAACAGACTTATATACACTTCTGGTGTTACTGTTTTCCTAATAACTTGCAGTGTTTCTTAGGAAAAGCTCCTTATTTTTGTGTTGTATAGCACATACTATATGAGGATACAGAGATTTGAAGTTACTTGCTTAGCTATTTGGAATGTATCACTGGTCATATATCATACTGTCATATGAAGGATGGGGATTCATCTCACCTAATTACAGAATTTAAAATGTGGCAGCCAGGCTCCCTCTATAGGCACTGAAAAGAGAGAGAGGCACTTCTCAAGAGATTCCACACTTTCAGATTTATGCCTCAATTGCTCATCTCCACTGACCAGAGAAGTAATTTTTATATGATATTTGATGAAAAGGTCAGAGAAATGAATGCCAAGATGTAATGTGAAAGGTAGTATTTATCTCAGCTGATACAAGACCTAACTGTTGGTTAGAACTAGATATAATATTTAGGCATTCCTAGCCTATGTGTGTCATTTTGAGGGAACTTGTAAGGCTTCATCAGCTTTCATTAAATTCATAATAATATCCTTTAACATGATAAAAATGCAGATATTATTGAAATAAAATTAAGGTAATCTTTTTTGACAATTCATTTAGAAAATCAAATGTGGAGTCAATTTTTAAAATACTCAGAAAATAGAAAATCTCAGTATTTATTGTACTTATGTGTAGATTTTATGTACTCTATGTTGGAAATCTGCTTTTAGGTTTGCAATTCAAATTTGCTTGTACATTCATGTGTTTGCATTTTACAAGATCTGTCCCTACTTGAAAGAACTTTGACCTTGAAATGTCAATATTAGTAAAGTGCAATGACTTAAGGATCAAAATACCCTTTATCTTCTCCATAGCACCATTCATTTGTGTGCAGTAATAATCTTAAGCAGTTCTGAGGGAATCATGCAGAATGCTCTTAATCATGACATATAATTGTCTCCAACACACTGTCATATTGCATTCCAGAAACTAAGCAAGAACAGAAAAATACTGTTCATAGTGTTGTTCATATGTGACAAGTGTCGTCGTTTAACTCCAGGCAACAACTAAGCACCATGCAACTGTTCACTCACCCCACAGTGGGTTGGGGAGAGAATCAGAAGAGTAAAAGTGAGAAAATCATGGGTTGAGATAAAGACAGATTGATAAGTAAAGCAAAATCTGCGTGTGCAAGCAAATCTAAACAAGGAATTCATTCACTGTTTCCCATAGGCAGGCAGGTGTTAGGCCATCTCCAGGAAAGCAGGGCTCCGTCACACGTAATAGTTACTTGGGAAGTCATAACTCCAAAAATGTCCCCTTCCTCCTTCTTCCCCCAGCTTTATAGACTGAGCATGATGTCTTATCATATGGAATATCCCTTTGGTAAGTCAGCTGTGTCTCCTCCCATCTCCTTGTTTTCTCCCAGCCTATACAGCAGTTTAAAGTGTAATTTGATTGGGTTGTCAGGGTTGGAAATACAAGAAATTCTGATAAAATGAATACTATAAGACCATGTTTTAAAACATCAGTATACTGCATTTTGAATCTACTGCTGTAGAAATCCCTTTCCTAGAGGGGAATGTGGGAGTCTTCAAATCGCCACTAGAGCTTAATTCAAGATCCCCTTGTGATCCTGTGCCGGACTCCTCTGTTCCTGTTCCTTGATGCATTTAGTTTTGTAAAATTTGCAGTATATTATTAATAAATTATATAAACTAAGAAATACAGGAGAAGAACTATTAAAACATTCATGCCACATGAAACTTACACATTAAGTAGATAGAAGTATCACAGAGTTCTGCTTATAGTGATTTTTAAAGGTTTTCTCACTAGAAGTTTGTGAGAAATCTTTTAAGAAGTAGTGCTGTATTTGAATAAAAGTTTTCTGGTAGCTTCAGTTTCCTGCTTTCCACTACTTTTTTGGAATAGTTACCAGTCTGTAGCTGTTCCTTAAAGAATACAAATGTTGCCCAAGTACTGTGTAGCACAATACAGGTTTTTGAAACTTGCAATAAAAAATGGTTAAACTACATAGCCTTCAAAGTATATTTAGATATACTTTATTCAGTTTTACCAATCTTTGTTAAAACTTGAGCCAAAATTCACAGGAGGGAAAAAAATATCTCTGGCGTTTGTTGTTGCCGGTAACCGCTTTGGATGTTTTGCTTTAGTCATGTCCACATGTCTATTAAGGACTTGATTCTCTTATTGCGTAGTTGCTTCCACCAGTGTGATGCAAGTATCAACTGCTATCACTCTGAGTAGGAAGTACTTTGCACGAGAGGAACACCAGTGGAAAGCAGGCATATATTTCTGGTATGAAGTCTGTTGAATTAAGTGAAACCACTCCTGGATTAAGCAACAATATAGCTAAAGGTGTCAAAATGTAGTTCACTCTGACTTCAGGTTTCTTTCTGTGCAGGTTTATATTTACTTTGCATCACCAGATCCATTTATATTACTGTGAGAGTATAGGCAAGTGTAGACTACATTTTTACAAATGGTGTTACTAAAGAAGACATAAACCATCACAGGAATGTGTTATCTATTTTCCCTCCAGAGACTTTTTCACCCAGTTTTGTAGCCTTTACTCATAACCTTAAAGAGATCTTTGTCTTCATAAGGAGCAAAGAATCATATAGTTATTTATTTTGATCCAACAGAAGATCAGCTTTGCCTCTAAAATTACTTTCCTTCATTATTTTTTCAGAAGGTATGTTAATTGAAGGAAATTAAAAAAAAAAAAAAAAAGTAAATTACTGATTTACTGATCTTAAATTCAGGCTGATACCTTGGAGGATATGCAATATCTTGTAACTAACAGATTTGAAAATTGGAAATTTGAATTGGAAAGCTGGTACCATAACAAAAATATGCTTTTTTTGCTTGCCTAGAAAGGAAAAAAAAATGTATTTTAGCTAAACAACTATTTTACCATCAGTGTCATTAAACAATTTACTACTGTGTATTTCATATCTGACTTCTAAGCTATCTTTAAAAACACCTGCAATTCAGCAGTCATAAGATTTATCTCCATGTATGGCAATAAAACAAGAAGTTCACCTTAGGTAATGGGTACTCTCCCCCTCTTTTTGTAGAGACTACCCGAAGACAGTGTTTGTCTGAACATCTCTTTTCAAGGAAGAGTGCTTTTAAAAGGGTGGAGTAGATGTTGAGCACACATTAACATGGAGTTCTAACACAAAGAAGAGCAAAGAAAAAATATCAGTTAAATCAGAGTACAGCCAATGATGACTTGTTTAAAAGCACTAACTCTTCTATGTGAAAAAAGGGTGAAACATATCAAACACAAGAGCTTTTAAGGTTTTAAGAAAGAACAAATTACTTGAGAAGGAGCATTTGATTATGTAAGTGAAGAGCATATTACAGTTCTTATATGAAAAAAAGGGTTAGAACACCATTAACGTGGTTCCACAATTTTGTGTGATTTTTTTTTCAGTAAAGAATTTTTCATTTTCATATTTGAGAAGCAAGTAGATGGAAAGAATCAGTATATGACAAAGGCTGTAAGGGAAGGACAGTGAGTTATAATTCATTAGGAATATACAAACCATTCAGGCTTACACCAGGATGATTGTATAACCAAGAAGTACTTTTCCCTCAGTGCTCTCTCCTAAACAGCTCATATGGTGTTAAGGAGAGAGACTTTTTTCCTGGTCATCTGTGCAGGTTTTTGGGAGAAATGCTGAAGCAAAACTCATCCCAACCATTCAACAATATCTATGAGGTCATTTGCTACACTTTTGATTTTATAAGTCTTTCCAGCCCTTAGAGGTACTGATTACTTTTCAGAAACATTATTCCTTACAGTTTTCACTACAACCACAGGTCAGAAATCTTTACTACCTGCATACTTTGGAAGAGTAGATCAAATAAATTCTCTGCCTTTTCTTTTTCCAGCTCATAAAAATAAACAACAACCTTCTTAATGGGGCCTGTTTCCATGGGAGATTTCGACTATCAAATCCCACCAATTTTTTTTTTTTTTTTTTTTTTAAAGTCAGAAGGTTGGAATAAAAAAGGAATGGCACTGTGTTCCTGATTTTGCTTAAATAAATAATGGAACCAATCTCTTTTTAAAAAGAGACCAATATTACAGGCCTGCACATGTTTGTGTTTTGAGTTAAATCTGTGCATAATTATCAGTTCTATTGAAATCACTGATGTTATTTAAGTTCATGATAAAGACCTGAGTTGAGAGAACAGTTACAGAAAGGTGGAAACAGAAAATTTGAAGAAGAAATACTGGCCATGTCATGTAAGCAAAGTTATAAAATATATTGGTTGATCTAAATGGGGATGGTATATAAGCAAACGTTTTTCTTGTTAGTGTGGAAGCAATAATAAAGGAAACATTTTAGAATGGACTAAGGCCTTTAAGATTTTCTCATGCTGATTTTTATAATTAGATTCCTATGTTTACTAGATAAAGCTAGATATACAAACTAGGAACCAAATCCTTCAAAAAGCTTTCTCATACCCTTAAGAATCAGGTTGCCTACTCCCAACAATTGTTACAATCTTTAAATCTAAATAGTTGCTTATATTCATATCCTTGTGTGCATTATAGATAATGTTTCTTATAATTCTTTCTAAGTCCAAAATACATAAACATAAGAAAAAACATGAAAATTGCAATAATTATTTGTTCCTTCTCTAAAAAATAAAATAAAATAAAGTAAAATAAAATAAAATAAAATAAATGAAAAAAAGATAATTTCACTGTTCCCTGTAATTAGTAACTGGTTATTCTGAGAGATTGTTAGAAAGCTGAATAAAAGTTGAATGAACATAGCAAGCAGGTGCTGATCCTTTAAGTAATTTGCATATAATATTGTTCCACATTGATAGAGATATTGTGTAGAAATATAAGCTAGCCCTGAGAAGTCTTGTATGTCTACACAGTACACTCTAAAGCAGGATGGCATTAGCAAGAACAGGCAGCAAAGCTATGTCTATTTCTAATCAGAACTAATTAACCTGTGGAGGGTGCTTCAACAAGTCAACTGTCCTGCTTCTGTAGCAGGTTATTCAGAGGACTCTCTGTTAATAGTGCAGGTAGCAGAGGGAACCAACTGAGGCAGCAGTTTTTGCAGCAGTCTCCGGGTTCTTCTTCAGGAAGAGAAATAGGCTAACATGTACTTCATGAAGGTCAACAAGAGGAAGTGAAAAGACTTACACCTGAAGAGGAACAACTCCTTGCACCTATCCATGTTGGGAACCACCCAGATGGAAAGCAGTTTGGTAGAAATGGACACCAGTAATGTGCCCTTGCTGCAAAAAAGATTAATGGCATCCTTGGTCAAAGTACTTAAATAAAGTACTGCCAGAAAGCCTATGGAGGTGATCTTTCTCCTATACCCAGCACTGATGATGACACACCTGGAGTACTGTATTCAGTTCTGGGCTCCTCAGCACAAGAGAGACATGGACATACTGGACAAAGTCCAACAAAGGGCCATGAGATGATTAAGATACTGGAGCACCTCTCCTATGAGGAAAGACTCAAAGAACTGTGCGGTCTGGACAAGAGAAAGTTTAAGGAAAGCTCAGCTTGTCAATGTATATAAATACCTGAAGAGAGGATGCAGAGAAGACAGGTTCTTTTCAGTGGTGACAGTGGCAGGACCAGAGGCAATAGACACACACTGACGTTCCATCTGAACATAAAAGAACCATATTTTTTTTTCTGTAATGGTGACTTAGCACTGATGTAGATTACCATGGAAGATTGTGAAGTCTCCTTCTTTGGAGATATTCAAAAGCCATGTGGATACAGCCTGGCAACCAGCTTGACATGGGCCTGTTTCCACAGGGAGGTTGGACCACATGACCTCCAAAAGTGCCTTCCAACCTCAATCAGATTTTATGACTCTCTTAGGAAATCATCTAATTTTTGTACAAATGTACCATTCAGAAGTAAGCCCACTACATCCATTTGAACATATTAAAATGACAAATTCTGGTCTTTAAGGTCCTTTCCAACCTAAACCATTCCATGATTATGTGATTCTATGATTATTGCTGGTTTGTTTTTCCAGATCTGCCAGAGTTGTGGACTATAGGTTTATGAACTATATCATGATCAAAGACTAAAATTTAGTCTAGACTTATGGACAAGAATGTAACTCCACAGATAAAACTATCTAGGTTTCCACATGCTGAGAGAATTAAAATTGAAGCATTATTTTCTGCATTCATTATTTCTTTTTAAACATTGACTATTGCCTCAGCTAGCACAGCTCTTTGATGCAGAATGTTTTGCTATAGGCTAAGTGTAGCAATTTACATCACACTTTCAAGCTCAAAATGTTTCCTTTTCATTATGATAAGGAATGTTTTTGTAATTTTTAAAATATATACCAAACATTTATTTTGTTGAATTTTTCACAAAATATATCTAATTAGGACAAGCAGAAATCAATGATTCAAAAAAAGATTTGTTGGCTTTTTTTCAAGTAGAGCACTCGAACTCTTTTAGTTAATTTCATAAGACGTTCCTGCGAAATTTTATCCCAGTTTGCTCCTCTTCCTTTGTCCTCTAGTACCCATTTGTGTTCCATTTAATGCCACAAGACAAATCCGTTTGATTATAAAGATGAGATATGAAATGGATTTTAAATAGAAAATCTTTCTTCATCCAGACTCTTTTCTAATGTAAAGTCAACTAAATAAATATCATGCATGTTCATTAATACAAACCACTATTATTGTATCATTTATTTGTATTTTCATCAGAAAGATAGAAAATTAGAAAATGGCCTGAAAATAGCCTGATCACATATAGGAAATGTACAATAACATGTGTTGTTTTTTTTTTTAATACTTTCCCACATAGATTTTGCCTGTGTTAGGAAATCTATTTTACTTGTGTTTTATTCAATGTATAAAATCAGGCTATATTTCTGGTTATTGGCTCTCTATCTAGCTTTCTTTTCCTTCTTAAAAGGCAGACTTTCCTTGTCTGCCACTATCTAGTTTTTAAAACCATATGATTCTTTACCCTTCAGGAATTGACAGGGGTGTGTGAAACACTAACAACATCCTCTGTCATTGTAGAAGAAAGCAAGCAAGCAAGAAAAGGGAAATTTAACTATGGTATCACTTTCCTTCTTCAATTAATGCAAAAAAAATAAAGAATGGAATAAATATAAACACCTGTAAAACCAAACATGGAAAATTAAACATCCCTGTTTTTTATTTCTTTGTCTAGTGTTCTGGGGAGGAGAATAGGTCTGCAGTATTAGATCTACAGCTGTTTCCTACTTTTGCTTCCCCTGAGGCTACATAACGCATTTAGTCTCATCAATTTAACAAAGTAGCCAACTTCTGAATACTCAGAGCTTAGTTTTACTCATTTTTAAACATTTTCCTAAGTGGCGCCTAGTGCCGATACACATTTTAGATCAACTAACTGTGACATCTCTGCTTTATGACTGCAGGCCAAAGTCATGGTGTGTATAAAGCCTGAGGAATTGTGCTTTGTGACTGAATGTAGGGAAGAGTTGAAAAGGTGAAATACTATCTTCAAATTAGGTTTCAAGTGTGAGTCTATAATATAACAGTGTTTTCATCCATTCAACCCCCTCACCCCGGCGAATCCCCTGTAGTTAGTCTGGCATGTGAATTGTTCACAAAGCCTACCCTCCATTACATTACAGATCCCAAATTAAGTTCACATGACCTGAAGAGATGCGAGTTGGCTTTTGCACCAAGCAATGAAGTCCAAGCCACCCATGTACAATCAAATTATTCAGGATGTACCGGGCAACTCATCTGAATAAGGACATCTGTTGAGAGCTGGATTTTACTGATGAGGACTATTAGATTACCTCTCTGTACTGGAATCTTTCTAACTAATAAAATGGCAAGAATATCTAGGGACCTAGTTACAATACCAGTAATCACTTGATTAGTTTATTCAGCTTTTGAATCAGGTTTTTTGTAGTTTAATCCACTACATATTCTATATGATCCATTTTTTTAGCATGCTAATTCCTCTTAAGGACATGTTGGACACTGGAAAAAAGTACCAAAATACAAATAATAATAAATCTATGTGCACGTATGAAGCAACTTGCATGAAGGACAAGAAGCATATTATCTCTAGCATCTTGGTGCTGATTTGGACATCAAAAATAAAGTTGAACTGATTTTCACAGAAGATTTTACAGGAAAACGACGATTTTTAAAAGGCAGCAGGACCAATAAGATGTGCTACTTGTGCTATAAGCATAAATAAAACTGTTTTTCACACATCAATAAAGTAAAATAAAACACAAACCCCACTTACTAACACTGTTCAGGAGCAGGAATGGAAAACCTTTTATTAGAGCTTTTCTGTGTTGCCAGTTTTCTCCACAGGCACCTCAAAAATTTGTGTACCAGAAATGAACCCACCCTCACCTTAGTTTCCCAGCTACTGAGATTTTGGACAGTGCCAGCAGAACAGACAATAAATAGTTTTCTGCTTAAAAAAAAACAGTGCAAAGGCATCTTCTTGTGCAGGTTAATGGGATTTAAAAGTCATCCAGACATAACTATTTAAGGACTAATCTAAAAGAAAAAGTATGTACAACAGATCAGGCAGTAAAGTAACTTAGTATATGTCATGTTGGCTTTTTTCACCATGATTTTAATTATTTTAAATAACTAAGGTGTCAACCTTTTTAAAAGATCTGTTACATAAAGAATATGAATTAATTGAACTTCAGATAAATTGCAGTAATGAGAGAAATAGCAACTATTTAAAAATAGTTTCTAAACTCTCAGGAAACATATTTAATTACTACTTTAATTAGCAAATTTGTGTATTCAGGCCTACACTACTAATTCATATGAATAATCTTTAGACTGTTCACTTGAAACACTACCTGAATTTCCTTTGAGTAAAGAGTAGGTTAATTTAGAATCGTTCAAGAATTCCTCAGCTAAGTTGGTTGTTTGTATCTTTATGTCCTTACATCTCTAATTTCCACTGACATCTTACAAGCTCCAGCACACTTGACAGTAAGCCAACACAATAACACTCCTGAACGTTTCCAAGATCTATTCTGTAGCCAGAAACTTCATAACAGTGATTCATACCTAGAAGAATTTACGTACCATGAAAAAGAATACAACTTCAGCTGAAATCAAATGTGAATCCATCTGTGAAGAGATGTGTAATTTTAGTGTTTCTATTGGTATTCAATGGAATAAAAATATGTCTTTAATAACAAATGTGCAAGCTTTGAAAAGATATAAAAATAGCGATTTGATTTTAGTTTTATTGACAAATTTTCTGAGGATGCCCTCAATCCCACTGTCCAAGTCGCCAACAAAGATGTCAAACAGCACTGATCCCAGTACCGACCCCTGAGGAGCAACACTCATCACTGGTTTCCACTTGGATATCAAGCCATTGACTGCAAGTCTTTGAGTGCAGCCATCTAGCCAGTTCCTTATCCACCAAGTTGTACATCCATCAAAATGGTATCTCTGCAGTTTAGAGACCAGGATGTCATGCAGGACAGTGTCAAACACTTTTCATAAGGTCAAGTAGATGAGGTCTGTTGCTTTGCCTTTGTCCACCAACACTGTAACCCCATCATAGAAAGTCACCAAATTTGTCAGGCATGACTTGCCCCTGGTGAAGCCATGTTGATTGTCAGTGATCACTTCCTTATTTTCCATGTCCCTTGGTAGAGTTTCCAGGAGGACCTACTCCATGATCTTGCCATGCACAGAGGTGAGACTGACTGGCCTGTAATTCCCTGGGTCTTTCTTTTCTCCCTTTTTGAAAATGGAGGTTACGTTTCCCCTTTTCCAGTCAGTGGGAGCTTCACCAGACAGCCACAACTTCTCAAATATAATGAAAAGTGGCTTACCAACTTCATCTGCCAATTCCCTCAGGGCCCATAGATGGATTTCATCATGTCCCATGGACTTGTGTACCTTCAGGTTCCTTAGATGGTCTCGTACTTGATCTTCACCTACAGTGGGCAATTCTTCATTCTCACATGTGTGAGATGTGGGGGTGTGGTTGGAGCCCTTGCTGGTGAAGAGTGAGGCAAAAAGTCTTTGAGTACCTCAGATGCCGGGTGACCATGTCTCCTGTTTCCTTATGGAGAAGTTAGGCAGCAAGATGAATGTGAACCCATGGTGTGTTTGCTGGCAGCAAAGGCAGCCAACAGTCTCCTGGGCTGCATGAACAGCAGCATAGCCTGTAGATTGACAGCGTGGCTGCAATCCCTCTATGCAGCACTCATCCGATAACATCTACATACTGCATCCAGTTTTTCCCATTTTTTTCTGACAGGAAAGATATGGAGAAAATGGAGGGACCTCAGCGGAGACCCTCCCAGGTGGTGGGGGCTGGAGCACTTGCCCTGTGAGAAGAGACTGGGGGATCTGAGTTGGGTCAGCCTGGAGAAGGGACAACTTCATTGCAGCTAACAGACCCCATAGCTGACACAAGGATCATCAAGGAGATGGAGCCAGGTTCCTCACAGAACCACAGGGAGGGATGGCAAGAAACAGCAGGTGTACATTGAAACAAGAAAGTTTCAGGCTGGATATAAGGGGAAACATCTTCCTCTTGAGGAACAGTAAGACAGTGGAGCAGGTTGATCTGAAAGCTGTGCTATCTCTGTCCTTGTCACAACTGGACCAAGCCATGAACAGCCTGGTATCACCCCATACCTAGCCCTGCTTTGGGCTCTGGGGTGGCCTAGAGATCTCCTGAGGACCCTGAAAGCCTCATTTCTCCTTTGGGACCACAGAAAACAAAGATATGCATTTAAATTATGCTTTGGTCTCGTACTGTGAGATAAAGAAAAATGACACAGGGAACCACAGATTCACTGGAGCTTAAAGACAGAATAAATAAGACTGAAAATAGGATAAATGACATGCATAAATGGTTATTTTCATGGCATTAGAGATAGAGAGAGAAATGAATACAGATAATTACATTTTGAATTTTGCAATATATATAAAGTATTCAGCACTCATCCAAAGAAATACTGCATATTTTCTAGTGTAAAATGTTCTCTGTGATTGCAGAAAATGATCTTCCTTTCAATTTCGTTCAAAGTTACGCATTATACTCCCATATGGAGATGTGCCCAGCGTTGAAGGTGTTGTAAGAGTATATGATTTCTAAAAAATATTATTCTCTTTTATTTGGCACATGTGCTGAACCTTAATTGGTTTTCCTCTGTCATTCTTTGTTATCTAATTTTTATAACTCAAATGTGAGCCACATGAATGTCTAAAGGCCAGTGGACCACAACAGATTTGGTCCTTTAAAAAACCAGTAGTTTATTGCATAAGAACTTGTGTCATTTTAACATGGAAGGGAAAATAGCTTGGCAGTATACTGAGATTGATTGATCCTGGAAAGATTTTGGGATTTCTTGTGAACAGTTGGACTGGTAACACAGACAGATGGATTGTTACTGCAAAGAGTTGGTGTGTTGCTAGGGAGAGTTGGGATGGTATGCAGGACAGGTGTCAAATTTTTGAACTGGTGTTCAGAATAGATGCTGCATTATCTGCATACATATATATGTGTGCATGTATGTATGAACAATGGACAATATATAAATATGTGTCCATTGCTAACTTAGCACTCAGCACTCTAATCACATTTTCACAACATCCGGAATGTAAAGGCCACATTACTAAAGGCACTTTTTGACAAAAAGCAGTACAGACAGAATTCAAAAGACGAAATTGTGTATGCAGACCTGAAACTGCATCAATTCCAGTATGTACTGAATCCCATTCAACTCTTATTATGACGTCTTAATTATCACTTAAGGTAGTATAGCTCTCATGTTGCACATGAATTGAATTCACTGTGATAGAACTCCACAACCAAAGCACAAAGATTAATTATTGTATTCTATGTAGCACTACAAAAGGAAAATTTTGGCTAAAGGTGGTGATTGTTCTATGAAAATGAGAAATAAAACCAAATCTTAAATCACCTTCCCCTGGCCCCTTCTTTCTTCCCAGGCTCAACTTCACTCCTTGTGGCTCAAATTCACTCCTGACAGCTCAACTATCTCTGCCACCCAAGTGGCACAGGGGCATGGGGAATGGGGGTTGTGGTGAGTTCATCATGTTGTCTCTGCCCTCATTTCTCCTCACTCTCTTCCCTTGCCCCAGCATGGGATCCCTCCCAAGAAGGACAATCCTCCACAAACTTCTCCAGCATGGATCCTTCCCACGGACTGCAGTTCACAAACTCCTCCCTCTTAGGTCCTTTTCACACGGTGTAGTCCTTCAGTAACAGACTGCTCCAGCATGGATCCTCCACTGGATCACAAGTCCTGCCAGAAAACTTGCTCCAGCATGGGCTCCTCTCTATTGGGTCACAGGTCCTGCCTGGAGCTTGCTCCAATGCAGGCTTTCTATGGAATCACAGCCTCTTTCAGGGCATCCACCTGCTCCAGCATGGAGTCCTCCACAGGCTACAGGTGGAGATCCAATCCATTGTTAGCATCCGTGGGCTTCAGGGTAACAGCCTACCTCACCATGTCGGGGAATCTCTGCTCCAGCATTTGGAGCACCTCATCCCCATCCTTCTTCACTGACCTTGGTGTCTACACAGTTGTTTCTCCCACGTATTCTCACTCCTCTCTACTGGCTGCAGTTGCACAGCAACTTTTTCCCCCTTCTTAAATATGTTATCAGAGAGGTGCTACCATCTCTGCTGATGGGCTCATCTTTGGCCAGTGGTAGTCCATCTGGGAGCGAGGTGGCATTGCTCTATTGGACTTGGAGGAAGCTTCTAGCAGCTTCTCACAGAAGCCACCCCTGTAGCTCCCTCACTACCAAAACCTTACTACACAAACCAATACACCAGTTTCTAATAATTTGTTCATTTTTAAAAAAAAGATATATTTAATAACCACACTTATGTTTTTTTCTAGCCTACCACAACACTGTCTAAACAAAGAATAATTCAGTAAGTCTACGTGTAACTAAACATCCCTCAATGTTACAGCTAGGTTATGCCATTGTAACTCTAGTATTCAGTAACTACCCTCTCACAAAATGCAGATGTTGATTTCTGTATATTAAAGGACATTGTATTTTTGAATATTCACATAATGAAAGGGTAAAATGGCCCACTTAACCATACACTGTGCCAGATGATGTAGTTTTACAGAAAAAATAATCTCTTTTCATCTTGTAACAGTTTACAGAATATGTTGAATTTTCCAAGACTTTTCCTGCCTTTTATTTAAAAGCTTCTGCGTTTTTTTAGTATTGTTAGTCTTAGATTGTAATGCTAGATATCACATTAAGCCACAAGAAGAGGTCAATCTAGAATATTTGTTAGATTATTATACTGTATTACCTTCACTGTCCCTGACTGACTTTACAGAAAACCTATAAATTCACACACTTGATTAAGTATAATGGATTCTAACTTTTTAGACTATCCTGTGTACTCAGCCTTAAAAATAGAAGCAAATGCATCAGTTGCATTGAAAAAATAAACCCCCACAATTTGCATTTGCAGTGTTTGATTGTTCATATAAATCATTTTTTTTTATGTAGTGATGAAATCATGAGAACAGAATAGCACCTGTTCATTCTAGAAAGAGATGTGACACCATATATATATACACACTGTGAAGTCATAGCAGTAGGAAATTGAAAAGTTACCTATTTTTTCTCCAACAGTACTATATCATTTAATGCAAAGTATTTCAGTTAATATTAATATATGAAAGCAATCTCTACTAAAAGAAACTTTCCAGAAGCACCCAAAGGCTCCAAAAAACAAATTTCTGACTGATGTAATTGATTTTTTTTAGCTTAAGTTTAGTTTTAAGCTGTTTAATCAGTTACTGTCTTTACTACTATTATGAAAGTGTTGAGTGATTAGTCTCTGTATATGCAAGCTACAAAGAACTGTTGCACTTTCCTACAATCAGTACTGAAGTGGTACGGTAAGTTCTTTAGGCATTTTAAGAAATTTTAATTAATATTAGAAGTATATTCAGTTGCCATATCCATCTTCATGTCTTGAAAATAAAAGTTCAAGGAAAAAGTTCATAGGACAAATGTGCCCCAAATGTCTTTTGTAAGTAAAATTTGTTTCATCAACATGATCAATATTTTTCTCAATATATATTTTATCAGTGTAGGAAAGAATTAATAGAAAAGATTTCACAAAAGATTTTTTATTTTATAAAAGTGAAAATACTGATTCCCAAATTATGTCATTTCTTGCAGCTGTTGAGTAAGGGATCTGCAGATTTTGGATTTGGACCAAAGGAAAAAATAATCTCCTTCTAAGAGCAGATCAAAAAAATGTGTTCCTTTTAATTTGGCTACCCTTTAAACAGAGTGAACAAAGTCACTGTATAGAAGAAAATAGAAACAGATTGAAGAATACTCTCAGAAACCATTTACCCACTTTCTAGTGGGTTCCCATCTGCCCTTAGTTCTTTTACCTTGTTATAACAAACAGGGAACAGAACAGAACAGAAAATCAAAACCAAAAAGCACTTACAAAGTTGACTCTGAAAACTGCCACAAAATGACTATTCATCTAACCAAAACCAAACTTGTTATTCTAAGTGCTTCCCAAGCCATGTTACACAGGCTGCAGTTCTTGAGATTTCAGTTATTTTCCACTTTTTCCTTTTTTTTTTTTTTGCCAGGACATATGTCAATAAGTATGCCTATCAGGTTCAGTTTTCCTAGTGACTCAGAAAGGTGAAAGCCTTTACAAATGTATGTTGGTTTGAATATACTAGAATACCACAACAATCACATTTAATTTTGCTGCTTGTCTTCTGTGTGGTTATGAGAAGCTGGCACTTAACTAAGTTGCAGTATGAGCTACTCACAGATCTGAATCTTCTGTTGCTGAAATAAGAGCTGCTGCTGAAAGTAGGTCATACAGGAATTAATATGGGCCTGAAAATATGTTATTTTTGAACAATAGACATAAAGTGACACTTCTGTCATGCCAGGACTGGTTCTAACATTGCTAAAGTACTGTTTCACTGACTGACCCTTTCTTATTTGCATGACAGCGTTTGTGGTGATACTATATAGAAATAACACAAGAAACAGCCCTTCCTGTAGTGTGTTGATGACTAAGGGACAGGAGCATCTGGCATATAAGGAGAGGCTGAGAGAGCTGGGACCGCTCAGCACAGAGACGAGAAGGCTCAGGACGATCCTATCCATGTGTATAAATACTCCATTAGGGGAGTAAGGAGGACAGAGACAGGATCTTCTCAGTCGTGTTCAGTGACGAGAGGCAACGGGCGCAAACCAAAACAGGAAATTCTGTCTGGGTGTAAGAAAAGACTTTTCTAATATGGGTGAACACCGGAACAGGATGTCCAGAGATATCATGGAGCCTCCATCCTTGCTGATAGTCAAAACTTGACTGGACACAGCCCTGACCAACCTGCTCTATCTGACCCTGCTCTGAGCACAGAATTGGACTAGAAGAACTCCAGAGGTGCCTCCAGCCTCAGCAATCCTGTGATATTGTGTGCTATTCTGTGGTCAAGGTCTAAGATAGAGAAGGGTAACTCACCCTAGCTGTAAGGTGATTGAAATCAACATTTCAATCCTTTTTTGCAAGATGGGCTTGAACAGTCGTTTTACTAACATCAAGCAACTTTGTAAAACAGCAACAAAAAATCACTGTTAAATCAGCTGAATTAAATTATCTTATTTCCCACTGAGTAGGTTAAAAATAAATATGGAACTCCTGCAAGGTTGTTTAGAATTCCAGAAGCACCCTTATAAGTTAAAATTATATTGGTCATTGATCTTTAATAGAAAATGACTATTTAATTCTATTAGGCAATTAAAGGAAAAGTTTATTTCCCAGACCATAATGTGCTGGACAAAAAAATGGTCTGCATACCCTCTTAATTACAAACCTTGGTGAAGAATATCATAGTATTTTATTTCAGTGGGTGAAAGAGATAAATACTCAGCATAGTCTGAAGTACTTGATAAGAAAAAAAGTAAAACTTGCAATATAGGCAGTGCATTTTCTAAGACCCATGCAATTTCATATCAAAGGTTTGGAGAGGATAATAAAGAAATTGGGCATGGGAAAAGAAAAGCAACCAACATTCAAGAGCAGAAGAGAAGAAATACAGTGTCTGTACAGAACTATAGCAGAATCAGGCCATATGTACAATCTATGACTCAACCATTCCCCTATTTCTGGAGAGTAGTACTATGCTAATTTGACAAAACTTTTGTGCTAGCCAATACTACTATATGCTATTACCCCAGGGAGCATTAGTCCAATAGTCTATCTCATTTAGAATCATTCAGGACAGCATATCATTTTGAGAACAATAGTGTTATTAGCAACATGATAACACAATATTCTCCTGCTACAATATCTTTTCAAGAATGGAGGTATTGTTAGCCTTTCAAGTATATTCCTGTTGCATTTTAAAATTTGTGTCTGATGTACTGTGTGTAAGGACTATTTTTGATGGGAGAAAACCTAAATTGTCTGCTTCACATATAGTGTTGGCTTTGTGCAGAAATAGCTATTTATAACCTCAGCTGTGTTTCTAATGGCAGAACTATGTGGAGTTGGCTGCAAATGACATTACATTTTTCATTTATCTTGACAGTATTTTAAAGGCTGCATTTGACATGAATCATCCGAATTTGTATTTGAGATATTTCATTTTCATCATAGCTTTTTACAGGAATAGATGACAATGTCACCAGTGTTAGTTGCTTCCTGGAAACGTTATTTTTTAGCATTTCTGGTTTGACAGCCTTGTTTTTTACTTCAATCAAATTAGTTATCACATTTAACAATTATCCCTATTACAAGTTATATTCAGATCAGGTACACATGATGAAATTGGAGAATGTCACTTGTAAAGAGACATGTTGTTATTAAACTAAAAATTTTCATAGAATAGATGTACAGTACAGAAAAGTGCTTATCATCCAAATGAGCGATTTATAGTGCTTAGAAGTACCAAACAGCTGCTTAGCTAAAAGCTTGACTTAAAGCCCTCTGAAACAAATGGAAAGATTTTCATTGATTTCACTTTTTTTTTTTTGGATCAGGCCCAAAAATGCAGATTTTTATCTGAGAGAGACCAAGCATTCATTAAACCGGATATTATTTTATCAGGGAAAAGAAGATGTCCTGTGGAAACAAGCTTGTCAATAAGGAAAAAGAAAACACCACCCAAAGAAAAACTTGTCACTGTGTTCTCTTTTAAACATTCTTTACACCACATGTAGCAAATAAAAGAAGCTGCTGTAATTATTTAATTCTGTGGTGTAAATGAATCATACAAAACTCATCCAAACCCAGTAATTTCACTTACAACATTCAGCAACTATGAGTTTTTATATTTCAGGGGGAAAAAAAGAGATGACTGACATAAAATTTCATAAAAGATAAATATCCCTATTAAATTATGTTTTCATATATTAATTAATTTAGCATTAACAAATATCTACTCTGTACTGGAACTGGAACTGAACAATTTTTATTTATAAACTTAATGAGGGGAAAGAAAAGAATATGTGAGTTATAGTTGCAATATTAGCATTTTTAGTTTGTCTTTTTCATCACACGCTCACATACATATAATTTTTCAAACACAAACTGTATCTTCAAAAGAACCTATGAATATTCTACGTTTGTTTATATTTAATCTTGCTTGTTCAGTATATTACTGATAGCAAAAATATAGAATCAAAAAGAAGCAGCTTATAGAATGGGTTCTTTTAAGAAAAAAATTCTATACACTAATATTCCAAACTACCATTCAGAATATTTCACACCTCTCCAAACTCTTGTCTCTACTTGATCTTTGTCTTGGCTGATCTGTAAATTTGTCTAAGCTCATTATCCTGTAATGGTTATGTCCAGAGTATAATATTCTACATGGAGCTGTTTGAAGTTTGAATGAATTGAATGCTAGTTTAGATAGTTATAACATTCAACTCATGACATTCAACCCCTGCTAAGAATAAAGAAAATCTGTGTGGAGCTTCAGGCTTCCATAGAGCTGGACTGGGTTTTTTTTTTTTTTGTAATTACATTTACTATGGACATGTTGCTCTCTAAGCAGCAGCAAACCACATACAATCTTTCACTAAAATCTTACTTATGCTGTTATGGCAGACAGCAGTCACAGAAAGGCACAGAAAAGGGGGACACTCTTCCATGCTTTCCCTTCCTCTCAACAGAGAAAAGTATGAAGTGAGTGCATGACTGTGTGTGTCTTGCAGAAAATCACCAGCTCGTGCTCCATTCATCACTACCAAAAACATTATGCTTTACATTTTATATTATTTAGTTTGCCTGCCCAATTTTTCAACCATTCTCACTTCTCCTGAGAATTATATGGATTAAACTAGTAGTAAAAAATCAGACTACTAAAAGCCAAACTTCTCTTTTTTTTTTCAGAGATAGCCATGTTCCAAGGAAGCTTACATGTGAAAAAGTTAGAATTTCTGTTTGAAGCCAGACATTCACTTCCCTATATCCTAGTAGTTGCAGTGGTAATTTGTGAGAGTTCCAGGTTGGAATCTGTCTGAGCTAATTTCCAGACATAGCCTTTTATTTGCTGAAAGGTTTTGAAATATGCTTGATTTGTCACAAAGGAATTTATTTGAAATAAATCAACTTGCACACGGCAATAAAGTATCATTCATTGTAATACAAAAATTGCTTTCAGCAAGAAATAGCCCATCATGACACAGCATTTTCAGAAAGATGTTTGTCTTGTTTCTGTATGTTAAGCAAGCTTATGTTTACCAATAACTTCTAAAGAACTGTAAAAAAAATTGTAAGCTGCTGATATAAAGCAGTTTGAAAAGGCAACTATTTGAGAAAGACATGATGGTAACTCCTGTATTATCCATGTATGTAGTGAGCGGGCTTTCTTTTCCTGAAGGTGCAGAGCAGGACACTACCTTCTCTTTTACTGTATGCAGACTACAATATGTAGACAAAATGCTGCTTAAAAAAATGACTGTAATTAAGCTACTGTATCTGTGACAGAAAACGTGGCTGACAGCTATGTTGGAATGCATTATTAAAAGTGCCTGAAACTGAGCCATTTACTCTGTCATAGGAAACATGGCCAACAACTAATTTGGAATGCATTATCAAACCGTATTGTCCTACCATTTTCAGTATTACCCCAAGTTTACTAGCATGAAACAGTTTTAAGTAGCCAGTTAGGAAGTGTGTATGCAGTACATTAACTATTCACTGTGTTATTACCAATATGGAGGGTCATCTTCTCAGAATTATGAGTGAAACAGGGATTTTTGTCTTAGGAACAAGTGTGAACTGGGGCAAGTCCTTAGGCTGGTTTTAGGTTATCCCTTATCTTGTTTGTAGAGTCGTGTAACTGAAAAAAAAAAAAAAAAAAGGAAAATATATTAACAATGTAATCCCACTAAACAAGGCAGCAAAGCCAGAAAAATTTTTAACTTACAAATTGTTGACTCACTGCAAGAGAGTGTGTGTATATTCATGAGACAGCTTAGTAGCATGTTTACATGGACGACCTGGACCATCATGATTATAAGACATAACATTTCTTGTGGTCTCCTGATATGGGACACCTGAAATTTTTACTCTTCAAAGGCAGTACAATCTTCCTTCTGCAGCTGAGATTATTTGTCATTCAGAAAAAGAAGAAGGAAAAAAGAAAGCCCTCCCCACCAAAACCAGATTTTTGTCTTAACAGTGTTTAAAAGAACAACAGTATCTATATGCTTGAGATATGAGGATATATGTGATTGTCAGTCTTGGCGTCCAGTCACAATAAAATAGATGGTATCAGCCTCCAGGCAGTTCAATAACTAATTTAACTTCCAACTTTAGATCGTTAATGATGTATCAACCGCATTGCATTTAACTTCAGGAGCTGCAAAGTTTTTCCACAGCCTTGGTATGCTTGCAATGCATTTGAAGATCCTTCTATTTTACTACAGACATGCTAACAAAGCTGAGGATAGTTAAGGAAAAAGCAGTATGATGCTGTTGCGAGCAGAGTGATTAAGTTCACTTATGAGAGAGAATATTATTTATTAATATAAATCTGTGATTTAACAAAGCCGGTAGTGAATGTGACGGTGTTTCACAAGATTCGATGGCAGGATACACTTTACTGCAGAGAGGACAGGGTCAGACAGAACTGTCAGGAAGACCCTCCCATTAAGTCACGAGGTTCAGAAAGGACTCCCTTGCTTTCTAAACTCCTTCTCAGTGAGGAATCTAGCTGTACCTAGAATCTCAAAACCTCGAGGAGTAAAACCTTAAACAGGTGTCCCTGCTCAAGGGGAGATCCTGGTGTGCAGCCCACTGCTGTACAGGAGAGCTCAGGGGGCTCTTGGTCTGCCCACTATTTATAGAGTAAGGTAATTGACCTATATTCATATTTGCATGGGAACAAAATATCTAGGTCTCCACTCCTGGGGGAGAGCGGGTAGAGCAGGTAGAGCATACTGCTACAGATCGACAAAGTTCAGCTGCAAAATTCTCCAACTTCTGTCAGTGATTGAAGTGAAGGCTTTTGTCTCTCTCATTAGTTTGTTTTTCTAGGCCATCATGATGATCAGAGAATTGAGAAAACCAATTGCTCTTGATTTATTTGATTTACTGAAAGTGTCACATTTCACTCATAATGGTCTAAAACTATTAAACAGCCCCATAATCTTAATTATTCCCAGTGTCTGAGGAAAAAAAAGACCAACCAAACCACAAAACTCTTTTCAAATTGCAAATTCTGTCTCTTGCTGTTGATATTCCCTGAGAAAGAAGTCAGGGGTATCAGAAATCTTAGTATATGGACCTCTTTTTGTTTGGTTGGGTTTTTTTTCACAATAAAGTAAAACTCTTCAAAACCCAGGAGCTGATTCCATCTTTTTTTCATCAGTAGACTGTTTGAAGTAAGTGTTAACTAAAGACAAGCTCCTATACCCTTGTAACAAAGGTAGATTTTACCCTTAAATGCTTCCATAAAGTATTTAATGAAGATAGAAAAGTGATATGTAACCAAATGAGGATGGAAAAATGCATTGTAAAATGAGTTAATAAACATCTTTGCTTTTAAAAAAGGCTCATAAAATAGGGTGCTGATTATTTCTCCCTTACTTCGAATATACCATCAGCTTCATAACAACACAGCAGCTTATTTTTTTCCACTTCTTTCATTTATATTCCTTCCCCTGTTACGAAGAGCACTGTTTTTAGAACACAATATTCAATATTTTCTTATTTAATACATATTTTATTGGACAGATTCCTAGAAGCAGACTGGAGAGACAAGGCTGTCAGTTTCAAAATGTCACATGTAGTTTAACAAGTGGGTAGTTGTTTGGGATACTGGCAGCTACCCAGTGAACATTGTGCATATTTGTGTTTGGCACAGGGGCGGGGGTAATGAACAGCAGATTTCAAGACTATGAGTGTGTTTTTTAATATTCAATGGTTTGTAAATGTTCTAGAATTTATTTATTAATGGTGGAGTGGGTTTGGTTAGTATGGTTCATGTGTTTTTATAGTTAGAGATATAGTAAAAATCTTTATATCACTGCAGATAGAGTGAACTTCAGTTTTGCATTTTTTTCCCCCAGAGCGTTCATGTACATACATTTATGGTATCTTTTCTCCTTTGATTTCATGACAGGATTCCCAAAACTAGGAGAAAATATCGTCCTGGCAATTTACTTAAGGAAGCGAGTCTTTTTGTCTCACTTACCAGTGACCTCTCTTAAATATGAAGAGTGCATAATAGTTTTGTAAAATTTTCCTAGTTTCAACTGGGATAGAGTTAATACAAGGAAGTTTTCTTCCTAGTAGCTGCTGTGTTTTGGATTTAGTATGAGAATAATATTGATAACACATATTGCTTTAGTTGCTGCCTAATGGTGATGTTTGCATTAATCAAGGATTTCTTTCAGTTTCCCTTACAAGCTGAGAGGGAGCATAGACAGGACAATCTGGCCAAAGGAGTATTCCATACCACAGACATCATGTTGAGTATAAAAAACGGGGGCCGGGCAGGGGGCAGGAATTGGTGATCACTGCTTGGGGATGGGATGGGCATCCGTCAGTGGGTGGTGAATGTTTACATTGTGCATCACTTGTTTTGTATATTCTTTTACCATTATTATTGTTATTACAGAAACACAGAATCAGAATCACAGAATCGCCTAGGTTGGAAGGGACCTTTAAAATGACCTAGTCCAACCATTAAAAACAAACAAACAAACAAAAAACACCAAACAAAACACACACACCAACACTAAACCATATTCCCGAGCACCATGTCAACCTGTTTTTTGAATACCTCAAGGGATGGTGCCTCAGCCACTTCCCTGGACAGCCCATTCCAATGCCTGATAACCCTTTCAGTGAAGAAATTTTTCCTAATATCCAACTTGAACCTCCCCTGGTGCAACTTGGCGCAACTATTATATTACCTTTCTTAGCTGTCCAATTAAACTTTTTTAATTTCAGCTCATGAATTTTACTTTTTTTTCCCTGGTTCTCTCCTCCTTCCCACTGAGGGAGGGGGAGGGATGATTGAGCAGTTGCATGGTGTTTGGCTGCCTGCTGGGTTAAACCACAACAGAAAAATTGTTTTTTACAAACCCTCTTATATTTCTTGGGTATCATCTTTATATATGTAAGGTCTATCTTAGGCTCTGAATTGGGGTTGTTTTTCATTTAGCTTTATTTTGTTTACAAAAGTGATTAGCAGGAACTAGAGCACCTGGGTTTATGGACCTTTATACCTTTTTACTTAGAGAAACTATTATAACAAGAAAATTTTTTGAGTCATGACATCCATATACTAAAATAAAGTCAGATATGATGTGGTATGAAAAACTTTATAGAAGCACAGTCCAGGGGTCAGCTGTCATTTTGCCTCTCTTGTGAATTGCAACCATCCTAATTCATGTGAATAATATTTTACATCCTATCACACAACTACATATTTTGAATATTCACACAAAAGAATCAATGAGGAAAAGTTTATTTCTTGAAAGACAAATATAATTATGTAATCTATGAAATCTTTAATATTATCTCAGTAATTTTCAGTTTCAGTGATGATAAAAACAAATATTTCAAGCACAGAAAGAGATTTATGAAAAAAAATAAGGAACATCTTTTTGGTGATTTTACCTAATTAAAAATTTTTAAATGGTTTACAGAATGTTTGCACACAAGGACCTTTTCCATTATACCTTACCGTTCCTGAAGTGATTCTCAGACTGACTATGCTTCTGTCTACTGTGCAGTGAACAGACACCAAGACCAGCTGCAGGAAAATCAGCTCCTGCAGTTGTGGCTTGGAACATTGTGCATATCATTTAACCTGCTTCTCTGGTGCACTTCTTTACAAAGAACTTTACACAGACCTGCTAACTGCATTGCAGAAAGAATTATGGTTTTTATGTGCATATATATATGTTTTGTATCACACCACTGGGGTTTTTATCTTGTTATACTGCATGTGCCAAATTACACTGCAGTAATTCCAGAGTTACGCTGGTGAGTTCAATAGAGGCAATCCAGATTTACAATGGGATGACTGATTGGAATCTGTGTAATGACTCCTTTCCTGAAAAGCTCTTAGTTTGAGGCAAGACTCAATACTAATTTTATTTAGATGGAAACTGAGAAAATATGATAAACACTAGCTTTGTCTCTTCCTGTATATAGACCAACCATACAATAGTTGGAACAACCAGAAAATTATTTCTTACAAATAAAATTCTTGAACTATATGAATTCCTGCTGTAATTTTCTATTATTTACATGAATTCTCTCTCACTGATAGAGACAATG
Organism: Tringa tobata; assembly: GCA_033628505.1. Lineage (NCBI taxonomy): Eukaryota > Metazoa > Chordata > Aves > Charadriiformes > Scolopacidae > Tringa > Tringa tobata. The sequence continues at coordinate 6,871,317 of JAHREE010000480.1, forward strand.
GAGGGATACACTGTTATTTAATTAATTCTGTCTCATATCTTTAAGCACATAAAAATACAAGATTTCTGGTAGGGGATGGGTTTGATAGCCTTTTCCTTATAAGTAGCATTATGTATAAACACCATAAACACAAAAGAACTATTCTATCTTCATGAACTTGAAAAACATTTCAAGAAATTAAAATCACAGTTATTTTTGTCTAGAACAAGTAATTAATTACAAATTCATATTGATTTGTGTTGCTTAATATTCATGGAAACTCTTTTAATGTTTTCTGTTAGTAAATTAAGACTCCTATTGATCTTATCGAAGACAACATGAATGCAATTAAACTTACATAGATCTGGTTTGAGATGAAAATAAAGATATTTTAACTGAATATGCATTCATACCAATCCAGATTTTATGATAATTGCAGCATAAATAATATATAAGATTTACAGATATGCATATCTTTACAATCTAGTCCTTTCGGCAAAGCAAGTGCAATTGAAATTAAAGAAAACATTTTTAACTGTGAAAGAAAAACTGTGTCATGTTTGTGAATTCCCAGTCTGTATTAGTAAGCCAACATCATCTCTGCCTTGAGTTAATGGAGAATTGTAGCAAATACATTTTTGTTACTGAGGAAAAGTGGAAGATTTATCTCAGTGCCTTGAACACTTACACTTCCTTATAGTGTTCACTTATTCTTCTTAATGCGGATTTAGACAATGTCTTTTACCAAACCATGGGCTTAAGTCTGAGCAAACTCATTCTATTTGTCATGCTCCAAACCAAAGCAGTCCAGTAATGATAACAATGCATAAAGAGATGCCGCTATATAACTTTTATATGCAAATGAGAGACTGCACTGTATTAACAATCCAGCTAGCAAAACAAGAAGTTATAGTTATGGACCTCTGAAGACACTTCCCAGAATGTGAATGTTATCTTTGAACAGGCACACAAAACAGCATCTGGAAGAAATGTTTCTTAGACTTAAAACCTGACGTGCACAAGGACACTACCTAATCTGATTTCCTGCTGTACAGTCACACAAACCCACTGTTTACATGAAGGTGTACAAATGAAATGCTTGTGCCTCATCTAAAACAGTGCATTTATTCTATCAAGCTGATGGCATTAAATATGACTCTTAAGGAGCTGGCTGATTCAGAGAGAGTCTGCCGAGATAAAGAATTCACCTTGAAAAACACACACACATATACACACTACTTTACCACTAGCAACAAAGGAAGGAGGAGAGAGTTTTATGCCTCATGAAGACAAGGAGAAAAATTTTCATAATCAAGTATGTGGTGACATGAAGAGGCATTTCAGCCATAGTGGTAAAGATGAACGAGCAGAAGACACCTTGGGTATGAAAGTGTTAAAATAAACTTGGAGTGAATGATTAAAATCTTTCTGAAGGGGTTCAAAGTCAAGACATGGTATTTCTGGCTCTCCCAAGTAGTACCCAGTCTGAGGTCTACTGTATGGAGAAAGAGAGGGCAGGACCCCAGACAAGCCTGAATTAAGAAAGATTACAATAGGTCTTTCAGAAAATTAAGCAGGAAAGCTTTCTGATTTTAAGATTAAAGTAGAGTTTCCACAATGATTAGCACCGTTACTGTAAGAGGGAGATACTGTATACACCCATCTCCTGTTTCACTTATGTACTCATTTGCTGCAGAACTAAAGCATTCATGTGAACAGGTTAAGCATTCATTTTACGTTTCTCTATCAGTGTCACGGTGTTAGTTGTGTTGTTGATTTTGAATATTGTGAATAAATGCTTTCCTCCAAATTTGATCTAAACCTAACATAAGATGAGTCATTCCTCACCAGAAGAGTGCCTTGCCAAATATCTTTCTACCGTAGCACAGTCTACAAAATAGGAAGTATAGAAAAAGGGTGAGCAATGCTCAAGATAGTCTCTGAGACTAACCTTCTACTTAAAGCATTGTCAAAGCTGAATTCAGACCAATTGCTTAGATCTTTGCCAAATGGGTCATCAAAGCCTCCAAAGGTGATTTCTGCAGTGCAATTTATTTGTGCAATTTATTCAAATGGTCAATTGAAATGCAATCCATTAAAAATAAAAAATCTGTTATGCTACTTAAAACACAGGGCAGTTAGCATATTTTAAGGACTAATGTGACGTTCCAACTGGTCTATAATTCCCAGGGTCATCCCCTCTTCCTTATTCTTTAGCATTTGCTAAGATTTCCACATTGTATTAATAACTCAAATTAGTGGTTCAGAGAATTTTTGGATAGTCTTTTAATATTCTTTAGCATACGTTATATGGACAAGTCAGTTTGTAAACGTGTAATTTTAGCCATCTTGTCTCTCACTTCTTTGCTACAGCATCATATAGAATCTGTGTTTGATTCAGATGCAGCATAGAAACATTTATCAAAGGTTTCTGAAATGTTTTCAATACCTAGCAATGAATATACACGACCTGTGATTTTTATTTCTCTTAGTACAGACTGAAATTTCTTGGCTTTGTTAACTGTTTCCTGAAACGATTATGTATGTTTTAAACACATAATTTATGAATCCATGAGTTTTTAGACATAATCTTTATTAAATAATTTTTCATTTTAATTATTTCCAGTCAAGTATAATAGCACCAATTGTCCCTTAAGGAACATGAGAGAGAATATTTGTATATTTAAGTATATATGCATATATAAAATATGTTCACAAATATAAACAATATGTATATATCACAATCTTATCTAGTAGCTCAACACCAAATCCTTACAGATGTCTTTTTCTGTTGACCATGACCTTGCAAATCACTAGAGCTCAAGCAATATTTTTATGAAGGGAAAGACTTTCACTGTAGCAGATTCAAAGAGTGTTGTTCAACAACTTCATCTCATAGCACAGTGAGCAAATAAATAGTAAAGGAATATGGATACAACATAGCAAAGACATTTGGTACAGTGATACATAATGTGGACAAACAGAAGAAAAGAAAGAATAAGTTTAAGAAAGAAGAAGTAGATAAGCAAAAGTAAAAAATGCAGATAATTTTAAAGACTCAAAATTTTATTTACTGGATAACAAAAATTATTGTCTTTTAAGGAGGATTTTGAGATCTGCAGAGGGAAGCCTTGATGCAAGTATAATTTTAAATATAGAGGAATTCAGTCAGAATTTTGCTGACTTCTTTTTTAATCTTTTTACTATATCTTAATTCATATAAAGTAGTGAGATAAGAGTCTTACTCCAATGTAAACCAAGTAAATGTTAAATTTTTCCTACTCAGCACTCAAGCTGTTCTTACTAAATTTTGACCCCTTGGGAGGCTCAAGTTAATATCTCTCTCATACTGTCAATATTTGCTGATCTTAGAACTTATTTATAAGCCTAACTAAAGTTCAATTGATCCAACCTAACTGATAGTTTTGTGGTATCAGATATTTAAACCTCTTGTTTTATAGCAGCCTAATAAAATCAGAATTAAATGGTCGGTCTACATAGGTGTAAAAGCATACACATTTACCAACTACCATGATGTATTTCCATGAAATGTATAGATCAGGAGCCTAATCAATTCAAACTAAGCAATGGTGAATTACATCTCAGTTGTTAACTCTTCGGTGTCTGCCAAAATGTAGTCCACTACTGAATTGGCCTTGCTGAATACAAAACCTGCTCTAACATATGATTTATTTTATATTTGTAAGGAAATACCATTCTACAAACAAAAAATGTCCTCAGTAACTCACGTAGAACAGCATATACAGAATTATTATTCACAGAATAAAAATATTCATAGAATCATAGAATGGTTAGAATTAGAAGCAACCTTAAAGACCATTGAGTTCCAACCCTCCTGCCATGGGCAGGGACATATTCAACTACACCAGGCAGCTCAAAGCCCCACCCAACCTGGTCTTGAATAATTCCAGGGATGGGGCCTCAAAAACTTCTCTGGGCAACCTGTTCCAGTCTCTTGCCACCCTCAGAGCAAAGAACATCTTCCTAATGCCTAATCTGTATCTCTCCTCTTTCAGTTTAAAACCTGTTATCCCTAATCTTATCACTACACTTCCTATTAAAAAGTCCCTTCCCATCAAATATTCTGTAATGGATGTCCTGTGTTTGTTAAATTCTGGCTCTTACCCCTCTTCCACTTAACTAAGGCCTCTGCTATTTTTAGTTTTATTTGTGAGAACATTCAAGAGGCTTTCTTTATGTTCAGCTCCCTCCATAGGTTCCTGAATTCCTCTACGAAGTGTGCACTAGGAGTAAGGTCCATGTGTATAAGCAATACTCATTTGCCTGTCAAACGCTGAACTTCATTTCTGTGTTCAGGAGTGTCCTGATATTTTCCTGTCCCTTCCAAGGCAGCTAAGATTGTTTATTCTCTTTAAAACACAGAACGAGTGGCTTTTCAATTGTTCTTCTATTTGAAATTATATTGGGTGGGTTAATTAGCTTCATTATCACAGAAATGTGCTTTTTATTTATATTCTTTTCCATAGAATGATAGAATAGTTGGGGTTAGGAGGGACCTCTAAGGTCAGCTTGTCCAAGCTTTCTGCAATTAGCAAAAACATTTTCAACTAGATCAGGTTGCTCAGAGTCCTGTCCAACCTGACTTTGAATATTTCCAGGGACTGAACATCTACCACCTCTTTGGGAAACCTGTGCCAGTGTTCAACCACCCTCATTGTAAAAATTTTCTTCCTTATATCTAGTCTAAATCTTCACTCTTAGTCCTCTCTTTCTCCATCCTATCACTACACTCCCTTATAAAAAGTCATTACCTTTTGTCCTATCGCAACAGGCCCTGCTAAAAAGTTTGTCCCCATGTTTCCTGTAGGCCACCTTTAAGTACTGGAAGGCCACAGAAAGATCTCTCCAGAGCCTTCTCTTCTCCATGCTGAACAACCCCAACTTTCAGAGCCTGTCTTCATAGGAGAGGTGCTCCAGCCCTCTGATATCTCCGTAGCCCTCCTCTGGACATGCTCCAGTGATCCACATCTTTTCTGTGCTGAAGGCTCCATCGCTGGACACAGTACTCCAGGTGGGGTCTCACAAGAGCAGAGTAGAGGGGCAGAATCACCTCCCTCAACCTGCTGACCCTGGTCAGAGGTCCAAAGCCTTGATCCGTTGTGGAGGACCTTTTCTGCCTAAGTATTCAAGCCCCCACCTTTGATTTAAAAGCAGGAATTAGGAAAGATATTTCAAACTCTTTTAAGGATTACATGTATACTATTTATCTGAAGGCTGCTTTTCCCCTTTGCCCAAATCATCTTTTCCGGTTACGAAATTCACCTGATTTGAATTAGTCATTGGTTAAAAGTTATTTTCTACAGTACAGATATTTTTCCTCCCACAGGTTCTTGTAAGTTGCCTTTTTTTTTGCAAATATAATTCTTAACATTGGATAATGATTCATTACTTCTAGTTATTTAGTTATGTTCAGCTTGAAAAAACACCCTTCTTCATTGTGCAATGAGTCTATATAGTTCATTTTCATTTACATTTCCTGAAATTTTCTGTTGTTCTTCTTAAACAGATCAAAGAAGACAGTTATTTCAGACATCATTCTGCAATTGTACTAAACTATAAAATGAAAATTAATGTCCCATTGATTGATAATACCTAACATTTATTCTCTATAAATTAATAAAATAGCAATGTTGAAAACACAATATTTCTATTGCAATGTGATAATTCAGGGAATGTAAAATGAAATTGTGAACGTTGGAAGCAGTAAAGATGAGCAGTTTATGTTTTATACCTTTGAAAAAGCGTAAACAATACTTAAGACCAGTTTAATTTAGAAATGCCAAACAAAACATATTGTATGTTTCTGTGTAAGATAAGATATCATTTGATGATGTGGATATAAACTTTTTTGGGGGGAGGGGTGTACTATTTCTCACTAAAAGGGGTAAACCTTAAAAACCTGGTTGGTCATCACTGTACCTATAAACAGCGATGGACTCTAGATTAGATATTACCACTTATAAAACAGAATGTAAACCCACAGTTGCTTAAGTCTCAAAATGTCAGCTCAGTTTTCCCCAGCAGTCCAAAAGACAACACAGTATGAAAAATCATTAAGAAAGGAACTGAGAATAAATCCGAGAACAAATTTGTGATGTTAACAGTAGCTGGTAAGTCCACATTTTGAAGATTTTGCACAGCTCTGGATACTCCACCTCAAAAAGAAAATCCTCTAACTAGAAAGGTACAGAGAAATCATTAAGGATGACAAGGCATTCTGTGCAAGTCAATTATCTTAAATTCAGTAGACTGACTAAATATTCTAGAGATCAGATGTCCTAACTGAAGATCTCAAGAGCCAAAGAAGTCTACATATGCCAAGTATTTCCAACAGGAAATACTTATTCCCAGAACAGTATTGGGAAGACATCTTAAAAGGTAGCAAATCTCAAGACAGTAAAATAGGAAAGCTTTTTTTTTTTTTTTTATAGAGGATGACTGCACTGTGCCATCCATTGCTGAAGTTTACCAAGGAAAACAAAACATGTCAGATATTAAAGGAGAATATCTGTTGCTGGACACCACGTTTAAACATAATAGTCTAGATGCGGCCTCCAAATTAAAAGGCTTTGAACTGTTGATTTCCAGAAGTTGAGTAATATAACAGATTTATTTTTTCCTTAACTATACCATAAGAATCTCAAACTGTTTACACTCAGAATTATCATGTCAGAAAGGGTGGTCTTATTGTCAGACCAATCAAGGTACCTTCAATATTCATAACAAAATGTTTCATTATCTCAATTGTGATGGAATTTCTACTTATTCCATTTGTCATGAACTTGGGTAGTTCAGACTAGTTGGAGTACATGTGTCTCCTTTCCCTAGAGTGAAACTCACAATGAGATAAGACTGAGCAGATGAGAAAAAATCATTAAAGATTTCTTGTCTTTTTTTTTTAGTTTTTTAAGAAATTATAAAAGAATTTAACTCAGAAAAGAAAAACAAAATAAGGAGCAAGAATTTTTTCATGAAGTAGGTGTGTCTGTATCTTCTAATGGAATATCTTTGCTAAATTCAGAAATAGGTAACTTTCTTTCCAGTATCTCTAAACCTTGATATAACCTGCTGGTAGAAAGGTATAAGGTCATTTTGATAGGCAAAGGATCCAGTCATTGCAACCAACAGCTAATAAACATGGAGAAACGCAGCACATTTAGACTGCAGAAAGGGTTAATATAGCCAAAAGAGAGCAACATTTGCATTGCATTCATACCAAGATGTTAAAATATGAATGGAGGAGACAGATTGCATATTCCAAAGTATTGGAAAAAAATCAGACAACTCCCTTACAAGGCTCCTTAGAGAGCAGAAGGTGAATTGCTTTCTGTGAAAAAACATATAAGTCATACAACTGATCACAAACATAATTTTAATTGGATTTTTTCATTTACTTTCATATTGCAAGTAAGAAAAAGAAACACAAATACCTTTTTTCTCTCAAGCAAATGTGTGATCTTGCTGGATTTAGTTACTTAATTTGGTAGCAACTGTACAAGATAAAGCATGATGCTATTAACAACAGCATAGCTAGTATTAAGCTTGCATTAAGCTGCTACAGACTGCCATAGCACCAGAAACTTCATAAGAAGCAGTAGCAAACTGAGAAAGTGACCTACATTCACACACAAATTAGGTGATTGAGAATACTTTTCTGTGGTAAATTTCAGATAGTCTTAGTAGATCCACCTGTAAGAGTCTTCTAGAAATGATCGTGTGATCAAATGGCATGTTTGATCATACCTTAATGAAGAATCTAAATAAATCTTTAGAAGTTGTGATTTTGAAATGATTACATAATCATCTGTTTGCAGAGGATATCTGTATCCAGCCAGAATGTCTACAACTAAGCTATTGGAGGAAGGAAAGGGTAAGACTAAGTACTAAAATGTTTTCAGGGGAAAAAAAATGATTGTAGAATAACAAATTTTGTATCAGTTACCTTTAGATATCTATCCATAGCATGCAGAAGTCTTCATAAATCACATTCATAATTCTAGTGGTACAACTCATGAAGACACCCTTCCATGGGTTGATCAGAGCTGTTGTGATGATTATAGTCCAGAGACCTGAAACTGTCATAATATATAACACATAAGTCTTCTTTCCTCTTTTTTTTTTTTTTTTTTTTTTTTTTTACAAGGCTAGAACAGCCTTGCTGCATGGCTGGGTCAGATTCATCCAAATGATTTATTCTTTACATCAGCCTCAAAGGCTTGTCTCTTTAGTAGGAAGGGAAATTTTTACCTGAGGATTCAATTGTGAGAAGAATGTACTATCTTCCCTTGAGCTTTGTCTACACTGAAAAGTTAGTCACACTTAAAGGATACCATACTTGCAGGAAGAAGTCTGAGCAGAGGAACCAGAATCTGACAGTTTCCTCAGGAAACTACCATTAGGGCTGAAAAAAAGCACATAGGATGCTTGAAACTTGAAAAAGATGTACTTGGGAGTTAATATTTGTCTGAAAAAAAAGGAGGTTACTCTTGAAACTCATATCTTAACTGTATGCAAAAATATTGGGAAAAGGGGAATGTCTATATTACTTTTTGAGCAGAACACTTCCTCAGATGTTTTACTATAGCAACCATGAATTTAATAAAAGAGCTGGAAAGTGTTACTTCTCTGTGTTGGAGGGGAAGTTGCTCTGAAAAAAAGAATAAATTACGGAAATCATCAAATCACTGTAGCTAAATGAATTTGGACAACACACCTTGTTTGTTTGTTACTTAAGAAACCAGAAATATTTAATACTATTTATATTCATGGTTCCTATGTATTTTTAAAAGGCTAAACTCTAAGGTACTCAGTGTGAAACACTTCTACATGGTAGGAAATTGACTTGAAAGGGGGTGCAGAAGGTGAAACATTTAAAAAAAAATAATTGATATGCATGTGATATTTGTGTTTCCTATTAACCTTCACTTGCAGAAACAGAAAACCTTCAAAATGGTGAAGGGCTCAGTTCAATTTGCCTGTTTATAAAATTTAATTTAACCAAAAACCTGCAAAGGAGCAGAAGCTGAAACAAAGTCTATTGCTGATTGGTTTAATGTGAGGGACCTGAAATTGATGTTGACATTTTTCCAGCCTCGAGCAATCACTACACTGCATCTCTTAATTGGCTACCCAAGCCTTTCTTTTTCTCTCACACAGTGGTAAACTCATGCTTGGAGCTGCAGGAATCTCCTGTTGTAAATACTTACATGCAAAAACCAATCAAGCAAACAAAAGGCTTCTCATCCTGGATAATCCAGTTAGTCTTTTAGATAACTGTGAGCTTCACAAAAATTCTTGGTAACCTTCTCCCTTGTGTGAGAGCATGAAGTATGACATTATTAGCTTAATGTGCCAGCTTGGAAAATGTGTACAGTATTATGGTACAGTCACAATATTATCTACTAGATATTGAGCCAGTGACAACCGTAACAACAATAAAAGGCACACAAACCAAAATTCAGTTATCAGAAACTTATAGGAGGTTTGCAATCACACTATATTTTTTTCTAAAATATTTACTTTTGTAATTTTCCATGAAAATGACCTGGTGTTTTTGTTGGTTTCACTCAGTTTCTCTGCTAGAACCTACAGAAGTTCAGTAAAATATTCTTATAGAGTGCCTTTGTCCGACACGAGCATCTACAGTCATTGTCAGAAAATATTGGGAGTTGCATTAGAAATTTTGTAATGAGACTTTTTTTTTTCTTTAAATCTTCCAAAGAGATTCCTTTCTGTCTGCGTGTAAAAATTATTAGGTTTGGGAACTGTACCCAAGAAGAAGTCCAGCTCCAGAATTTTTTCTCTTATTGTCAATATAGATCTGTGTTTCCTCTCCAATAAAAGTGAGAAAAAACTCAAACAAACAACAAAAAAAAGCAGCTCCTTCCAATACAAGTCTTCTTTTCTGGAAAATGAAACTCTAAATAGCTATGTGATAGCTGCACTAGTAGAAGTGCACAGATACTTAACTGAATGAATGTTTGTGTGAATATCTACTTATATCAAGTATAGGTCATTTGGAGAAATATTTTCAGTCTAATCCTAAAGTAGTTTTTTTTTTACAAAAGAATGTGGATTGACTGTTGGAAATTATTACTTAAGAACTTTTAATTTGTGCAAGTGATTAAGTTTAGAATGTTACACGAGGCTGTAGTGTCTAAAGAGTTTTAAGTTGTCACAATATTTTTTTTTTTCTTTAGAATCATAGAATCGTCTAGTTCGGAAGGGACCTTTAAGATCACCTAGTCCAACCATCAACCTAACTCTGATAAAAAAAACCACAACAAAACAAAAAAAACAAACCCAAAACCAAACCACACATCATGAAACCATGTCACTATAGTAGGAACTTTTGTCACAAAACATTTGAGTTTTACCATTTTAAAATGAGCTTACTTAATAAATCAAGAAAGAATGAAGAAATGAACCTACTGCACTAAGACTACAAGAGGCAAACTAATTTTTCTTTGGTCCTGTCTATAACTTTTCTTGGCAGCACTTTTTGTTCAGAGCTCTCCAGAAATTTAATTGTTTTGCAACCTCTTAGAATTAGGATTTGGGGATTTTCAGCAAATCTGCTTCACAATTCAGATATCACAAAACTTATTAAAGGTACTGAAGTGACAAACTAGTCTTTTTTTTAAAGCAATTGCCAGTCTGCAAATCAAAATAGAATTTAAATAGCTTTGTTTCTAGCTACATGTTAGATCTAAACATATAACCATTGACAAAACTTCCACCTGTAGTCATAGAATCATAGAATGGTTAGAGTTGGAAGGGACCTTAAAGATCATCGAGTTCTAACCCCCCTGCCATGGGCAGAGTCAAGTCATATATAGTCAGATATAGTAACCACAGAACTGTAGTAGTTGAAGGGACCTTCGGAGATCATCTGGGCCAACCACCCTGCCAAAGCAAGTTCACCTAGAGCAGGCTGGACAGGAATGCATTCAGGTGGGTTTTGGCTATGTCCAGAGAAGGAAACTCCACAACTTCTCTGGGAAGCCTGTTCCAGTGTTCTTTCACCCTCAAAGTAAAGAAATTTTTCAGCATGTTCAGATGGAACTTCCTGTGTTTCAGCTTGTGTCCATTGCCCCTTGTCCTGTCACTGGGCACCACTGAGAAGAGCCTGACCCCATCCTCTTGACACCCATCTTTAAATATTTATAAGGATTGATGAGGTCCTCTCTTAGTAAGCTGCTTTTGACTGGGTCAACTAAAAACCTCATCAACAATCTGAAAGAAAACAGGAGCACTGGCAAAACTCCTGTTTAATTTAAATTAAATTAAAAGTCATGTAAAATTTGCAGACGTTGCTGGAGCCATAACTGAAAAAGGCAGGTTCTTTCCTTTGGCTAAGACTCCTTCATGCACGTGTTTCAACACAGTTAAATGAAAAGGCATACATCTGTGAACTAAAAATACAGGTGTCATCTGTAGAAGGTGAAGCTGCATTTCAGATATCACCAGGAAAAACATGGTGATTTTGATAAGTGAGATGAGGATGATGGAACCATAATAAAACAATCTAATTTAGTCTGCAATTAGATTTTAAAATTACTGAAAATTACTAAAATTACTATAGCAAAGTGATGCAGACCACTGAGACAATGAAGAGAAGGCATTAGAAAGAGTTGCATTTGTAGGCAATTCACAATTTGCTAAACCTAAAGCTAACCATTGGTAATTTCCATTAGGAAGTTGTAGTATTCCTGAATAGGTGTTACTCAGTATAAAACCATTATAATCATCTTCAGTATCTCACACCTCTTTATTGGGATGCAAACTCTGAATCAAATTTGGGTACATTTCTAAAAATGTGTGTTTGATTCACCAGATGTGAAACAGGAATCACTTGGTAAGAGACTGCTAGTCAACAAGAGCTTATGCTAAAGTAAAATAATACTTACCCTTTTTTTTTAATCTAATAATTCATGAAAGAAGGGTATGAAGCTAGTGATAAAAATTATGTTGTTTAACTAGTAAAGCGGAATTTCAGTAAAACACTCCATAGTAAAGAGTTTATTTTTTCATTATAGCTATTCGGATTGTTCTCCCACACTTGTTCCTTCTTCAACAAATTTAACCTCTTCTGTAGTCTCCCTGAAAAATCTTAGAAAGATATCATCCTAGAAGCATGACTGAAAGGAAGCCTCCAGTGCTTTTAATCTTTCACATCTGTTTCACACCCTTTCATTAAGTTAGCTGTAAAAACCATTGAGTTAAATGTGAGCTATACACACTTCTCTTGGACCATGTTAACAAAACGGAGTTTTGGTACTGTAAAGAAATTTTTCTTTTCTTATCACAAAGAATTACTTCAACTAAAGTTAAAGATATATAGTATAGATACGTACCAAATAATTATATTTGTACATATGGGGAAAAAAGTAACACATACTCCAGCACCAGCCCCCTCCTTCCCAAATATTTTGTTTTTTCTTGCTGTAGTCTAGATATTTGCCCAAGCCAGTGTCTCGCAACTAGGCTGGAGGAATAATAAAATCAAGATGTTTACATATTGTTTTAACTCCTGTAACTCTGAGCTCAATTTTTCCATTTTTAGATGCAAAGATTTCATTCTGATAATTAAAATCACTTTTTATTTCCTAGATTATCCTCCATTTATGACAATGCATTCTGTGTTTTTCATAAAAATAACTGTAGCCATTTTATATAGGTGATGTGGATAAAACAAAAGAATCTTTCAGAGGTCAAAAATGGAACAGGAAAGAGATAAGACATTCAAAGGCAGTTGGTGGGGAGGAACAATCATTGCTGTTATTTCTCATTCTGGAAGATAAACAGATAATAATGTCAGATGGGAATGACTACTGTGTGAACAACTTGAAGCTACATACAATTGGAATAGGCTGCTGTTCTTAAAATAGAAACCCTTAAAAAAATTATAAGACCGATACACCTAATGGTTTGTTCTTCCTTCACATGAAAGTTTAAGTCATGGGTTGATCATTTATGTAGTTCAACTAAACAGAGTAGAGCTCATGAGAGATCTTCAAAAATTTTATTACCTTACACTCTCAATTTCAAAACCAGCCCGACTCTTCTCAAGACAAAAGATGTCTAGGATAAATTTTTCTGAGAATACTTGAGATATTAAAGAAATCCACAAATTCCTTGTACTCTTTTGAAAATAATTCCAATAGTTAAAAACAATAATCCTCACACCAGTTGTTTGTTGTGAATAGTCTGGCTGAATTTTAACATCTCTCCTTTATATGAGATTTTTAGGTATTTTAGACTACATTCCTTAGCAGGCTTCTCACAGCCCCCATTCAAAAGCAAAACTGTCCAGCTGTTAATCCTTCCAAATACTACTCCAGTGAGTATATCATGGCAGGAACTATGTTATGATTATTCTGATAAATCTGTATTAAAATCTTGTCTGTGGGCTAAAGATTTTAGTTGCAAACACAGGAGGAAATAAAATAATCTTTGGGCACCAGACAGCAACTTGATTTCATTGTGATTTTTCATGGTGAGATAACATAATAAGACTATGAATATTTCAATGTTTTAACACTGAAGAACTCTCAGAAGCAGCATCTTTTCGAAGTACAATTTTTTTTTTTTTTACTTAGCTCAGTCTGATGCATGAACATCTTCCTGATGATTTTTTAAAGTCATAATAACAAACCCCAATTATATATAATAATAAAGGAAGCTTCTCCAGAGTAAAATAACATTCAGTGAGCTCTTACCTTTCACTTTAATGCTTCTTATTCACCACTGCAATTGAGAAATCTATTAATATTTGAATGAGTTTGACATGGGAGAGAAGAGCAATATCAAAATCAAAGGCTGAGTTTCAATTCTATTACAATTCCAGTGTCTCAACTCAAGCCACCCAAATTTGGCCTGGAAATATTGTAAACAAAAGTGTTCCTTGCGACACAGGCAGTATTTTCAAATTTTTCATAAACTCAGAAAAGCATTTCTGGTTCCTCTATGGTATCTTCTCTCAAAAGCCTCTCTACTTTTAAAATATTCTATTCTGACTTGCTTAAATGCTGCAACTTAAATGAAATTTAAATGAAAGTTTAAACTGAAAATTTAAATGAAAGTTTGAATTACTTTCCTGTTAATTCAAATTTGTTTGGAAGTTGTTCTTGAAAATGATATCACAGAGAAAATATAGAGATAGAGATGTCAACACAGAATATCAAAATGACAATTTTCATTATGTACTCTGCTCCTGCAATTCTTGATTGTTTGCAATAATGAGGGGTTTGTGGTAAATTTTGTTACAGATGTATAACTCCTGATTTTGTTATTTAAGGCCATGGTAGAAAAAAAAACCCAAACTAATCGAATATAGATTGCCAGTTCACTTAGAAAAGTGACAGAACATGTAGCAAATTGCATGACCTATATGACAGTCATTTGAGTTACGTGGCACAATAATTTGCCTGTGTCAGTCTACTGGCGCTTCTTTATGAAAATGTCAAGTTGGAGTTCACAGTTGAATCTTCATCTAAAAGAAAGAAGCCATTTTCTCGTCTTTATAGTTGCAAGAGACATTCTGAAGAAATATGAATTAAAAATAACCAAAGAATGATGTCTGTCATTTTTAACCTGAGACACTAAAACCTAGTTATTAAAATGTTATCTCTTTCCATACCTCAGTAATTCTTTAATATGCAGTATTAATTTATCTTAGCTTCTGCAGATTCAAATGTAAATGTTTCAAACCACAAATTCTCCTCATACAAACTGACATTCTGTTCCTATACCATCCTCTTCACCTTTTAGTTAAGGATAAGGTTTCATGGTCTTGTAGACCAGCTGGATAGTCATGTAAGAGACCCTTGATGCTCATCTCACTATGCATTGAAACCATTCAAAGACATAAGGCATCAAAAGTTAATTTTATAATAAAGAGTCAATAGTTTCTTGAATGTTTGGTGCCCAAACTCACTTCATAATCAAAACACTGACAGTGCCAGCAGGTGGAAAGGGGTAAGAGATTATCCAGGAGCGCAGAGAAGAAGAGCCAGAGGGACTGAATCATTCTGCAATTACTTGCTTTTGGATAAGCACAGCTCTGTGGCTGAAAAATTTTTCCTAGCTGGAAAAATTAGTACCCTTCCACTGTAGAGTAAAGAGAGACTTTGTGTGACTAAAGTTGAGTGGTGAATTGAGACCTATCCTCTACTTGTTACTTTCAAAATCTTTTACTATCTGTGTTCTCTTTTTCATCCATTATATGTTTAGCCTGCAGAAATTTACATTACTTTAAGGTGGATTCACTGTTAAATGAAAGTAATTCTCCATGTCTTCACTAGAGAGAAAAACAGGGGAAATTTAGTGCTTCTTCAAAATTGTCATTGAAGTCAAAATAATGTTCATGACCACAGAAAATTTCACACTCGCTATAGTGCTATAAACTTTTTTCTTTAACAAACAGTACAATCTAAATGAAGGGTTCCAGGTTCAAGACTTAATCATTGCACCTTGTTCAGCAATTAAAAGGGAACTGCAAAAGAGACACTATGGTGTATGTCACAATTAAACATGCATTTTACAGTAGTATTTTTCCTCCTAATTCTTTCCTATAATGATGCTGATCAAAGCAATAGTAGGAAGTGAAAATTGTCTTTAAATAGAGGTGACTAACCTTTAGCACAGACAACTTGCAGCTTCTTAAATCAAATCAAATCTTTATGTGACTAGAAAATTAATTACAGCACTATATTTTTATGGATATGAAATCTAGCAGTGGTGCTGTGGTGCATAATAAGACAATCTTAAGACTCTAGCTTATACACAGGCATCTTTTCCATCACAGATGTTTTATGCCTGTGGAGATAAGTGTGTTGACAACCATATTCTGCTCTAAAAGCTTTGAAATTAGAGCCAACACCAGGCAACTTTAATGGCTCTGGGATAGTTTCATGATCACCTTAGATAAGAAAAAGAGAACATATATTGGAAAAATTACACATTCTTTCCACGCTGCAAAGTAGCTGATACATATGTGCACTACATTTATTTGCTGGAAGACGCTTCTCTCAAGCTCTTTTTCAAGAAGAGAGTGGTTATATTTAATCACAACTGTGGTTCCAATTTGAGATTGTTACTCTAATATCACAACACTTCCATTGACACCTGCAGTAACTTCTCCTGGAAATGCTCAGTAAGAGCCCTGTTTTTCTTCTATACATTGAACTCTGTTTGAGTTTCAACGGAACCCAGGACCAAATTCAATTCAAATATCAGCTATCTACATCCATATAATCACCTAGGCTATTTCAGAAAACTCATGTTTCCTTTCTTTAAAGATATACAGGGTTCTTTAATAAAGTCTCTTAGATTTAGTTGCTGCTGTACAGTCTCAAGAGCTTTTAAAAGTTTACCTTTCAGCAAGGCACATAGCAATCGTATAGCTAAATTGCATGCTCCCATGTTTTCTCAACATCCGAATTAACCTTTATGTTCTATTGCACTCTGAAACAATAAACGGATGTACCTGTGCCTACAGGGTTCACACAATAAGGACTACCAAACAAATTAACTCAGGTGAAGTCGAAAAGTATGTCTTTTTTTTGTACGATGGTCATGAAGAAGAGGAAAAATGTGGAACGTTTCTTTTATCGTATAACTCCAAAATATCATTGGAGTCAGGACCCTGGGGAACCTTTCTTCAAGTAACAAAGAAAAGATAATTAACGTTTTGTTACATGTGAACTGTTCCTACGTGTCGCTATTTTCTTCTCGCAATGCTAGCAATAAATTAAAATACAAGGTCTACTTTTTGTTTGATGTAGCACATTACTAGAGCCACTGAACCAAAACATCATGAGCTAAGCAGTCTGCAGTAGACTTTACTTGTTATCAGATTCTTCAATTTCTTCCAATTACTGAACATTCACTTCCTATATTTCTTTATAAAAATGATGTTAACACAAATAAACTGTTACTTGGAACAAGTTTTAAATATCTGACTAATTTTTCAGTTACAGTCTTTCATAGCCCTTGGATCAAACTGCTGTAACAAAAACCACAAATCCTCTCTACCCCTCCTCCATGTCACCACCATACCACAAATTACCTGCAAATATAATAGTCAATATATTTCATCTAGGAATAAATGAAAAGCCTGTAACTTTCAAGGCCTGGATTTTCTCTTTGGAAACATGCAGTGGCAACAGCAAGAAGACTTCTAGTAGAGATCCAGGAAAAAAACCCATAACATTTTCCTTTCTTTTTGGATGCCTTGTAAGAAACAATTAATCACATTTTTATTTTTCTGTTTGTTTGTTGTTACTTTCAGAACAAAATAAATAAAAACTGTTAAAGACAATCCATGCTAGTTATACAGTTCGTATAAGAGTAAGGAGGCAATAGAATTCAATAGACTAACCCACCAAGTCAAGACTGAAGACAAGATACCTTTATTTGTGATTTTGTATCAACGTCTTTAAGTAATTTAACCTCTGTGTCATGCTTTTACATTAAAAACTGGCATATTAATTATCATTTTACAGGATCATTATGCTCTCATACTGACAATGAAGACCTAAATTACAGTTAAGTATAGCCCTCACATCAGTAGTATCTAACCTCACAATGATCCAGTCCCATACAGGGTACACCACACCTTAGCTGGCAGTAGTACCAGTAATACAAGCCAGTGCGAAACTGCACCATCCATTTTGGGCATGTTTATGTCACCACATGTTCTGCATAGGCATAAATATGCCCAGAGCACAGTACTGAAATGCAGTTGATGGTGGAAATGAACATGAATAGTAACAATGAAGCAAGCTACATCCAACTTATGCGGATGCACAGAATCACTAAATGCACATTTGGAGGAGCAAGTGAAGAATACCCTAAGTTGAAACTGCCATTAATATTCATAACAGAATATAATGATGCATAAAACTAAACTTTAATCAACACCGCACACCTCTTTAGTGGTAAATGACCCTGCATGGAAAAAGTAAACCATCCCCTGAATTGAAAACAAAGCTTCCTTTTATCTTGTTCATTTTCAGACCCACTAATGATCACTAAATCCTAGGCAACTAATGGTGTGAAACAATTTAAACATCAGTTAAAGGAAAAGCTTACTGACAACCTGCAGTGGTGATGTCTAATCTGTGTTCATTTGTTATCAAATTCTACTGTGACATTCCAGTATAGTCACTGAAAAATTACAAAAATCTCATGTGCAACATTAAAGCACCATTTGCATTGTTTTGAGTGCTTTGTAATAGATAAAACAAAGGGGGGAAAAAAAACCCAAAAAACCAAAACAAAACCAAAAACACCTGAGAAGGCATAAGAAGAAGCTAAGAACGGGAATGTGCCCCTGTAGTTTTAAAACTGGGCTATGAAAATCATTTAACTGGTGAGATTTTCATCTGGATAAGTCAATCTGAATTGTCAATGTCAGATTTTCAAATGCTGTTTAACCATAATAATATGTTTTGTGGAAACTTATCAGGCTGACAAACTTTTGAGCAAATCCTACTTACATGGCACGTACCAAGTACCTGTGATAGTCCTACTTACTGGCACCATGGGCTCAACTGGGAGCTTACAGTCTTAGAGTTAACAGAAGCAGAGTGGACACACCAAACACATGTACAATGATTCTGTTTCAGGGCAAACTGTAGTAAATAGAATAGCCCTCAAGGTTTTTATAATACATTGGAGGCCTTTTTAACATCAAAATGGGAAAAAAAAATCCATTAGAAAGATTTCTGTTGAAGGAAAAAAAACACGGAACATTTAAATATTCCTGGTTTTCATTCCAGATCAGAAATATCTGTAAAAACTTTGGTTCAATATCATAATTTTCTACAGAGTTTGAGTTTTTTCTCTCCAGCAGTTTTCTAATTTTACAAAAACAATATCTGCAATCCTTTATATATTAATATATCTGTACCTTTTACTTGAATTGACGGATTCTCCACCAGAAAGCAGATATAGAAAAAATGTCACCCTTAAAAAAAAATAATATATATTCATATATTCTATTTATCATATGCAAAAATCAAGGTTGTGCTACTGGAGAGGGAAAACTATTATGACCGTTACATGTCAGAAAAGAGTTTGAAGTTGTCACTGGCAGTTCTTTGCAATCACTAGCTTAATATATAGTAGTAACACAATAATTAACAAATCTCAGGTATTAGCAGAAGTGGGACTAAGAACAAGGTAGAGGTTTACGCATAATTTTGTTTCACCGATATCTGTCCTAGTCTCTGATATGTAGAGCTCTGGTCTTCATCTCTCAAGAAAGACAGGGTGGAATTAGAGAAGGTGCAGAAAAGAGTAACTAAAATGAATAAGGGATAAAGAATTTACCTTTCAAGAAGGGAACAAAAAGGTTGTGACTCTCTGTAGAGAGAAGGGTGAGAGAAGGTATGACTAAGGCTTACAAAACAAAAAAGTCAGTGGGTAAAGTTAATGCAGAACTCCTATTTGTCAAATATCATAGCACTATGAGTAGAGGACTTGCAGTGAACCTAGTAGGAGATCTATCTAAAATAGGGGGGGGTTAAAAAAGTACATTTTTAGTACAGCGTGTGGTAAACTTTTGAATTTTACTGTTACAGCAGATTGTGGAGGTAGGAAGAGAAGGTTCAAAAAGGATTAAATTTCTCAATAGGAGATCTGTAAATAGACAGTAAAGGGAGAAGGTAGGAATGTATTGTATATTCTATCTGCACAATTGATAGTAAACCCAGGGTAGATGAAAAAATGGCTAGAAAATTGTGGTGTTCCTAACTAGATACTTCTAAATTACATTGTTGCAGATAGATTATTGGACGGTGGACTGCTGTTTTCACCTAGCAGGGCACTACAGTTCTTACCACAAAAGTTTCTATACAAATGAAACACAGGGAAATCTTTCCTTGAACTACAGAAATGGAAAAGCATGCATATCAAAACCCAGTTCCAGTAGCTTTAATTCCATCCTTTTGAAACTTTTTTCAAAGTTTGGAGGGACCCATGAGGATCATCAAGTCCAGTTTCTGACTCTCCACAGGGCAACCTAGAAGGTAAACCATATATCTAAGAGCATTGTCTAAACTCTTCTTGAACACTGACAAGATTAAAGCCATGATCACTTCCCTTGAGAGCTTGCTCCAGTGCTTGACCAACCACCCTCACAGTGAAGAGAGATCTGAACTTCAACTGATGCAGCTTTAAATTATTTCCTAGTGTCCTATCACAGGACATCAGAGAGAAGCTATCAGCATCTGTGTCTTTACTCTCCCTCATGAGGAAGTTGTAAATAACAATGAGGTCTCCTCTTCTGTAAACTGAACAAACCTAGTATCCTCAACTGCTACTGTAAGTCATGCCCTCTAGTCCTTTCACAATCTTTGTTGCCCTCCATTGGACATATGCTAACATTTTCATATTCTTCTTGTACTGTGGACCCCAAACCTGCAGACAGCACTCAAGGTGAGTCTGCACCAATGCTTAGTATAGCAGGACAACCGCTTCTTTTGACAAATTAACTATACTGTGGTTACTGCACCCCAGGCTATAATTGGCCATTTTAGCCCCCAGGGCACATCATTGACTCACTCATTGTTGACACCACTAGTCACTAGCCACCAACCAGATGTTACCCCATTTTCTACAACTGGTTGAAATCAACTCTTCATCTGGTTGTTCAACATGTATTGTGTACATCTGTCTGGATGCTGAACATCCAGAAAGATCCCATTACTGATAGTATCAAAAGCTACACCAAAATCAAACCCCCCCACATTTGCTGCTTTCCCTTCATACACTAGGTTGGTAACCTAATAAAAGAATATTAAGTTAGTAAGGCATGAATTTCCCTTCATGAATCCATGCTGGCTTTGACTGATGACTGCATTGTCTTTCAAGTGTTTTTCAATAACTCCTAGAATAATCTTCTCTGACATTTCACCAGGCACTGAAGTGTGACTGCTATTGTTGGTATTAATGAATGATTCAGAGCTTCACTCAATACCAGGCACTCTAGTACTTCCCAGATTCTGAGGGGAAAGGAAAAAAAGACACTTCCCCCCTAGAATCCCAACACTCATCCCCCTAAAGTTATACAAAAGAAAAATCAAATAAAAAACAATAAAATAGAACTGAACTAAGGAATCTGCAGCACTGATACACCTACTGCCCAATGATTGTCTTTTGGGCTTTCAAGAGGCTGTCCTGTTCGAGCAAGGTTATCTAATAATATTCATTCTAGTTGTGATGAAGCAGAAGATTCAAAGAAAAAGCAAACAAAAAAAAAAACCCACAGTTTTCAAACAATTTAAAGGTGAAAATAGGAAAAGATTTAGAGGTTCACCTACAGATTTTTGTGGTCAGCTGTGTTTCAACACTTCCATAATATTTCCTGGTTTACTATTAATTTTTTAGCATTTCTTAATAAGATTTCTTCTTCTACTACTTACAGGAATAATATTTAATATTCTTAAACAACAAACTGTGACCATTTCTTATATTTCTAATGGAAAGCTTATCAAATTTCAAATAAATTATTTCTAATGGAAAGCTTATCAAATTTCAAATAAATTATCAATTTCAGATAAATTATCTTTTTTTTTTTCTTAATTAAAAAAAAACAATATAACATGGAACTTCCACTAGACCTGAGATTTTTTAGTTTTCTTTTTTGTTAGAGAACTGATTTCCAAGAGGTATATAAGCAGCATTCAGTCTGTTTTTTCGTTTGGTCTCCTGCACCAACAACAGAACTGTCATTGTCGGCTGAAAATGAATACCAAAAATGTTAAAATAAGATTATTAGTTTTCACTTAAATCAGTGAACTGATCAGCTCACCAGATACCTGACTTCTAGGTGTGGTAACTCACTTTTAGATCCTGAAACCCCATCTGTTAACATACTATGATGAGGACAGATTGAAAGCGGTACCAGACACGAAATGAACAACATGGTTGTAAAAATGTTGTTGGTCTTATGGCTTCAGTGAGAATTGTACGTTGGTCAACATATTTCAGGATATCATTAATTTAAATAAGTTTTGGATATTCATCTGATAAAGAAACACATATACAGTCTTGAATGCAAAGGAGTTCATTGCAACTTCTTGTTTCTGAAAGGAAATAAAATTACATTTTACTTCGTACTCAGAAATCATTAAAGACATAATATTATAATGGCTATAATACAACCCAGAGCACTCAAAAAAGGTCTCCTGGAGATTGACTAAAACTTTATTTTACCGTAATGTTTCTGCACTTTTATGTGACTGTCACTGTTCAGCCAATTAACAATGTGTATTTCAGCACAAGAGAATGTGTCTGGGAATACCTCAAAATTATGTAATTTATAAAAAAAAATATGGTATTTAATTAATTCTAGAAAATCCTGCTAGTGACAATAGTAATCTTCCATTTCAATTCAATGATCTTCGTCAAATTTTTATGTAATCTTTCAAATATTGGAAACTTGATAAGCATGACAGTTGTGTATTTTATATTTTTGTACTTAGACAGTCAACAACACTTGCTTTTCCAGACTGCCCTCTTTAATGAATATTTTCTTGAAGTGGATTTCATTAGAAGTTGGGAATAGTAACTTTCTAACAATACCTGTTTGTCAAATCTCTTCCTTAAAACATTCATCTTCCATTGAAGTTTTTTGCAACCTGACCTCTGAATCTGCTTGTAAAGCTGAATGAAGAAAAACTGAAACTCCCATCAGTGACTTTCAGATGTAAGGAACACAAAGAACCTGATAACAAAAGGCTGTAGTTACTTTTTCTCAGTTTCAGTTCTTTCTTGGTATTTTCTATGGAAATAAATCCCATTTTTTTCTCTCTCTTCAGTCCTTGAATCAAAACACCAACTGCCTAACACTAACTGCCTACACTAACTAATGTTAGTGTAGCTAACACTAACACAAAGAAAACACATAAATTGTTTTTCAACTGTTTTTGTTGCTGCTTTTAATTCTACTGGAGGATAAAGGCTCTTTATTATTACTCTGGAATCACTATTGCAAATGCTATTCAATCTGCCCATGCACTTATACTGCTAGTTTCACTTCTGCTCTTCTTCAAAGGTTCACAGAAGAAATAGAATTGAAGAACAGTACTTCCCCACAACACTGTAAGTAGTAGTCTTCAGGTCACAGGGAAAAAGCAAAAAAAACCCACAATCAAATACCAATATAATAACCAAAAATCAGATGGGCCTGGCACAATTTCTTATTACTTACCTCTATATTTTCAAAGCAAATAAAATCCCAGAACCAAATACGCTTCAGAACAAAGGCTCTGACACCCACTGCTAAATTTTTTTGGACTGTGATGTATGATCAGGGGAGTGACAGACGCTTTTCAGCACTCCCCAACTATCATTGGGGGAGTAATCATACATTACTAGAAAGTTGGGAATCACTCTTGACACATCAAGCCAAAGGACTGGTTGCACACGGAAGTAAATAAAAGACAGTGAAGCTCCAAACACCATGGCATGTATGACCAACTGTAGACCCAGCATGCCCAGCAATAAGGCAGTCTAATTTGAAATGACATCGGTACTGATAACCGTTCAATAGAACCAAAAAAAAAAAGAAGTCTAATTCCTTAGCTACCATTCAGAGCAGCACATAATCAAAAGCAAACCCTCTGCAAAGTATTCAAAGTGTTGCTTCTGTGCTCTGTGAAAAATACTTAGATGTGACAGTCATGAAAGGTACCAGCAGAAACCATGTGAAAAGTGAAATTAATTCTGGTTTACGGAGACACATTCCAGATGGTGACTCTTTTGTTTCATTTTCTTATGTAAACCAGAACAGAACCACGGCCCTTGGATGAGTAAGGAAAGATATGCCCAGACATTTGGGAAAGCAAATAAAGTACAAACTCAGCGGCTGCATGGAAGAAAATAGAACTGCATCCAGCATCTGCTTGCCCACCATTAATACATCTGATATGATGTATGTAACTTTTCCATAACCAATGGCTATGTAGTCACTAGCTATTACAGAGCATAAACCAGAATAAGCCAGTGTTGGCTAAGTCAAGGAGGAATATTTATAAGAATATTCTGGTTTTTTATAGTTTTCAATATAAGTTGCAACAAAATAATGACTATTTATATGCATAAATAAATAAACTTCAGTTTGATGCTCAAGCTCAACAGAATCATTACCTAACAGGGAAATTTCCCGTTCAGGTAAGAAAATTATTATTACTGTTACTGCACCTAAGATATGAATCATTTCTTGCGCTTTTTTAAATGGAGAAACACATGATATGAAGATAGAACACTCGATCATTTTCTAAGACAGGATTCCTGATGAAAGCAAAAAAAGCTGTACCAAATAATTTATTTCACAGGTTTTTTCATGTTTTATTCTTTTAATCAATAACATGACTTTCTGAACAGTTAGCATGTTTACAAATAAAGCAAATAATTGATGTTCAGACAAATTCTGTTTGCTGAAATCATACTGTTGGCTATGATAATTAAAATGTAATGCACATGAATTTTCTATGAAAGGCTTTTGCTTTACTATATATATTTTTTTATAAGAACTAAATTTTTGATCAAATAGTATATGAAATATTACTTCCAATGATTTGTCGTAAAAGAGACCACATTGAGTAATAAAGCTAGCACTGTATGTCCAGAAGGTTGAATATTTCGTACAGTATAAGTAATATATAAGTAAAAGTCACTTAAATGATCTCTTAGTCATCCTTTCTGATAAACTTACAAATGCTAATGAGACATCTAGTATAAAAGACACCACATTATAATACATAGAGCATCTTAAACACCTTCAACACTAGCGTGTTGAGTCAAAAATATTAATGTGAAAATACTTCAACTCTTCCAGATATTCAAAGGTGTTCTCTGATTGCAAGTCTCTTTTTGAAAGATACAGAACAATAGTGGGCAACTTCTAGTATAGTGACTTCAAGGCCAAGCAAGGTATTATAGATAGTCTATTCTGCTGTATCATGTGATAAATGAGCTGGGCAATTACCAAAAAGCAAAAAATAATTTTCATTTTACTGTGGGTATTGTGAAGACAGAATGATGTTTACTGAAGTTAATATTAGCCCTGATAAGTACAAACAAGGACACAGTGTCAAAGGTCAAATTTGATTTTACTACAATTTCATATACCGTAATACTTTTTCAAATATTCATAATGAAATTCCATTACTGCCTTGAAAAGCCAATAGACAATTCACCTTTCAGTTACAAAGTAATGAGGAGTTACCAAAATATTTTGATATTTTAATGGCTTTGGGTGTGACTACAGACCTGCTACAAGCAGAAAATAAATCCTGAAATTTCATCTCATTCAGCTGAGTTTCCTCAGACAAATCTTATTCAATACCATATATTTTGTCTATCATGACTATATGGGATAAAAAATCATCCTCAGAAAATAAGTCTTGGGAATAGAAGGTAATCCTATCTTCAGTCATTTTTATAATTTGCCAGTATTCTCAAGTATATTTCTCAGGATTTTTCTTGTAGTCCAATGGCAAAGTAATTTCTATATAAACTTTATGAATTCAAAGATTTATTAAGTTCTTTATGCACGTTATATAAATGTGAGCTTTGGACTTTTTTGATCATACACACAGCAGTTTTCTCAAAAAAAGCTGGTTTTGGAAAATGCAATATCTTTCTATAGGACACAGGTCCAGATTTAGTCATTCAGAAAATTGCAAGATGCAGAAGTATCTGTAGTATTTCACTCAGTTGTTTCTACTTCTTTGTCTCACTCTGTCTGGATGTTGAAAACTGCATTATTTTCTGAAGAAGAATGCTGGATAGTTTCCCTTTCAGTTTTGGTGAATCTTCAGCTTTTCTAAACCCTAATCTTAAAGGAAAATAGTTTCTTTTATTATTTCTACTGTACTGTTCTGAGGCATTTTTCTCACAGTTATCTGGGCTTCTCCAGTTGTATGAGTAGCTCTTTAAATCACAAGTCATCTCCTGTTTAAAGAAATTTTCATCCAATTTCAGCCTACCTTGAAGTATTGAATTCATTCTACAAAGTGTGTACGTAATAAAGAATATCAAACCCTTTCTATCATATTTTCCTGAACTTGCAATGCAAGTGTACTTGGATTAAAACATATTAGTCCCCATATGTGGCAAGCATTTGCTACTTTAAATACATTTTACATTCCGTGTATTTTTCACTTTGTTCAACATTTCATTACAAGGGTGCTGAGCCCTAAAAGGGAGGCCTGGAGCATTGCGACATCTCAGCAAGCAAAGTCTGAGATATGAAGTCACGTTACTGATTTTTGGTTTAGGTATGAAAATCAGTACAAAACAGAACAACTTAAATAAAATAAACACAAATTTCTTTGCCTTTTCTATATTTTAACTAGTTTTAGTGGCTAAAACTACTTTGTTATTGTGCCCATGAATATGTCCTTCACCTTTTTTTGAAACAGTCCTGATCCCATTCACAAAATCTCTCTGCCTCAAAACAACCATTTATATGAGAATTATAGTATGAAAATCCATTATTACATATATGACTCAATTTACCCAGCTTAAAAAAATAAAAAAAAAATGTAGTTTTGAGTACCTCACAAGTTGTTGAGTCCATCTACTACTTTCTTTTTACTTATCCTGTTTTTTTCTACACCTACACAGTAACAGAATAAACCCAACTGTATAAAAGGCATAATTACAGTAATTATAAAAGTTTAAAAATACTGAAATACTGTAAAATGTTTAAAATATTATCCTGAATATCAAATTCTGGATAAAAGGTGAAAATTGCTTTATTATTTGCAGTACTTTTATGTATCATCTGTAAGCCAGGAAGGACTTCCATATTACTTACTAGTCATACTGATGACAGAAAACATGGAAAATAGCAATGAGAATGACCTCTTAGCTTCCTACCTGACAGAGAAATTTTTTTGGCACATAATGACATACTACAAACACCTGTAGTCCCCTTGATTCCCTATGCCACCTGAGATCAGGTCATTCGATTAGGTCAGTCAGCTATCTAACAAACGTCAGCTGAATAACTTTTAACTTGTCAATGTGGGACATTTTCTAGAGAATTTGGACAAGCAAAGAGTTTCTACCTCACCTGCCTCAGGACCAGGTTTATGTAGCCTCATTTGGAAGACAGTATCTCGAGACTCTTCTATTATCATAGGAAAACATCAGCTGAAAAGCATTTCACTGGCTGAAAGCCATTGATACGTTCAGTATCCAGCCCCATTCTTCTTGCACCTTTGAGCGTGTATCAAAATACTTGCAGTTTACAGGAACCATGCCAAAAGTCATCATGTTATCTGAGAGCAAGCATGCTATCAGACAAGCAAGATTCAGGAAAGAAAAATCATGTTGCTTCTACTCATAAAATCCATACAAATTGGATTTTTGAGATGCTGGGAGAATATCCTGATGTATCTATCACTGTGTATCAGCCCTTTCTCCTATACATTGCCTAACCTAAATATCACTGGTTTGTGGTAGCAGTGAAAGAATTATGGTCTCAGTAGACCTTCAGTATGTCTCAGTGAAACCATTCCAACAAGAGGGTGAAAGCTGTGAAGACTTAAAATTTGTTTGCAATGATCCTGTAGGACTTCACAAAGAAAATGAGAAAATGCCTGAATATCCTAGGGGTAGCAGGAAGGAAGCTAGTGGTAAATGAAACAAGTCACGGTATGAAGCATTTCAGCACTGTCTTTACCAACTAGTGCATTATGTCTTAAAGGTTAGAAAAATACAAAGTCTATGAAAAAAAACCTACTAAAATTGAAGTTCCCATGTAAGTCACTCTAGAAAAGCATTTTCTCTGAGTGCCTTCATCTAACTGCCCGTACCTGAAGAAGTGTTGTGCAGGATAAAACTGGTAGAACCTGAGCTGTACATTGTGCTTTCAGTCTAATAATTTGGAAATAAATAGAAACGCCCACACGCATGATACATATCAATTGGTCAGCATATCACTGTGACCTGTTTGTACCATACTGCTTCTATAAGCACTATTTAGTCAGATCTGCCAGTAGGCTGAAGTCATATATAATTCTGCAGTAGGTTCTACTTTATCTGTGCTTTAAGAACTGAGATTTATATTTTATAGTAAATTATTTCTGTCCATAATGTTCAGTTTAGTTTCTGGCATATAAGTCTAAGAAGCAAACCATAGCACGCAGCAAATAGACTATGCCAGTGTTACACATGCTCTATGTGTGAACATGCCACATGTCGTACTGAACAAGATGGAAGGATAGAGGCTGTGAACTCTTTTAAGAGCTGCAAATTTTCTCGTGGAATTTGAAGTACTGTGGATTTACAATAAATACATTTACCTCCTTGCTAGACTGAGAGAGTCTACAATAGAAGGCAGTGATTGATACACTATCCAAAATCTCCACTGAAGATCTAACTGGACATGAACAACATATTGTGCCACTTGCACTCCAAGAAACAATTATTGTTATTAGCTTCTTGTCTGTACATTCTTTCATTCTTTGGTATTTCAGTACACCTATTAGGCAAAGTGAAAGAATTATCCTTGGCAGCTTTTCTTAAATTTCTTAACCACATCCAGGGGAAAAAAAAAACCTTCACACTTTGGTTATTTCATGTGCAAACTTAAAATATAAATACTGAATTACAAACAGAAAAAAATCCCACCCAACCAATCAAAAAAAAAAACAAACCCAAACAGAAAAACAATATGGTACAATATCGCGGGGTATTCATTTTGCCTATATTTCCCATGGGAAGAATATAGTATGTGTTCTTAACTAAACTAAAAAAATCAATAAGGACAGTGTAATACCAACAACATGGTAGAGAAATAGTATGTGAACAGGTAAAGGGGCGAATCAAGACTATAAAAATGATCCAATATTCAGGCAGAAGATTGTAATGATTAAAGGTTTTCAGAAGGACTTTCTCAGTGAGATATTTCTCCAGAAAGGAAAGTAACTGCTATGTGGAAGTTTGCTTAGTAGCAGTTTACATGTGTTCCAGAGCCTGAATGCAATATGTTGATGTGGATGTTAAAGGGAACCAAGCTCGTTTAAAAAAGATGAAGGATCGTGTAACGTGTAAAAGTAACGTGTGCTTTTCATAGAGTATAGCATGACTATTTGTGTCCAGGTATGAAGATGTTTCCACACAGAATAGAAAAAAAGTTGCAAGAGTCTGAGACTCTGTAAGGAAAATTTCTGTTCTTTGTCTGTTCAAAAATTGTTTTGAATACTGTGATGATACTAGTTCCTCAGATGACTTCTCAATGAGTCAGTCTCTTTTAAATGACTGTCAATTTTTACATGGGAAGGATCTGTACTCCAACTATAACGTTACTTGTGTTACAAAGTCAAGTATGAAATTTGACCAGAAATTTAAGTCCAGTTGGAGGATTTTATATTTTCCTAAAGTATTATTAGTAACAAACCAAAATATGTAATTCCTGATTACAGAAATACCAAAGGAATTAAAAACAAGCAACAAAAAAGCCTTCAAAATCAAGAATTTTCTTGAACACAAATCAGAATGCAGAGCTGCTCTTTGATCTATCAGAGACTAAGGATTTTACCACTTCATATTACATATGTCTATGTAGATGAAGAACAATATTTTTAGGTATCAAACTTGGAGCTAATTGTGATATAGTCAAGAGCATAGGGATACAATGTTGAGAGTAAACAGAAGTAGAGCAAATGTTGATCTGTCAAAAAATGGAGCTTAGTTTTGTCCGTATTTATGAAAAAAATTTTAGATAAAAATTGGGTTTATCATTTAATACTTCCTATTTCCCAAATGTTTATTGAATTATATCTTTTTAAGGTATGGAGATCTTACATTAGAATGTCTCTGTTCCTTAAATAGAAATATGAAGTGGTAAAACTGCTTGCAGGTACAAATTCTTTCATGTAGATTCTTTGGTATTCCCTGGTTCCCTTGCTCCAATGTTAATGAATTGGGATAGTTTTGCAAAACATATTTATACTGTAGGCAACTATTAGACTCTAACTCTGTCCCTGCTCCAAAGTTATATTCTAACTACCATTTACCTCCTGACATATGTTTATAGGAATCATATTTTTCATCGGCAATCAGTGTATTTCTTCCTTCATTCTAAGAAATTAATCTTAAGAAAGCTGATAACGAAGCATTCTCCTCCTTGCTTCACTGGTGGACCCAAACTGGTAGGCTTCTGCTACTAACCAGATTTCACAACAGATTAGAAATAAAGACATACCACCCTCATACCTGACACCATAGCAATCAGAGCAATTTGTTTCAGCTTTGATATTAGATATCTGACTTCCAACATCTGAAAAACCCTGTTTGGGGTTGGTGTACCTCCAGATCTTAAATTTGATTAAAATATAATGAAAAATCAGAGGTATTGAAAGTGAGGATTTCTCATATCTAATAAAAGAAGAAAGCTTGTGAATACTTACTACATCAAGTTTTATGTGAAATAAATCTAAACTTCCTTCAGGTCTTTCCTTTTGTGTCCTGTTTTCTCTTTATTTGATTTCAAAATAGGTTAAAGGCTATTTTCTACTCACAAGAAAATGACCTGTCACTTGAATTTCTGTAAAGACTTTCAAAGCAATGATACATAGTTTATAGGTCTCACAAATATCTGAAAAAACATTTAATATAAGGCTTTTTTATCTCTTAATCAAATCTAGTTTAACCTGTCAAGCTTTAAGATTAGCTTTGATTTTTGTTAATTCAGGGAGATTAATTCTCCAGCAAAACTCAGGGATGAAAAAACAAACAAACAAACAAAATTTGGATTTATCTAGTTGTTAAAGAAAGAAAGGTTAAATTATTAATGTCTTACCACTAATTAGAAGGCCCTCTGTATTCAGATGTGGAAAGGAAATAGAAATGGGAAGTAAATGAAAAGGGAAGGGAAGACATTATAGTATTTTCTAATGTTTTGCCAAAATTCTGTCACTTGCTCTCACTTGCATTTCCCATTTACAGATAGCTGATACTTAGGATATTGGCTTTCATGAGAAACATACAGGGGCTATTCCTTGATAGTGTAAAGTCCACATTTGGGCAGGTGAAACAGCTTTGTTTTTTGTGAGCCGGGACTTTGGTTATCTGGTTCCTCTAAAACTAATCTTGCCTTGTGCTTATATTATATTATATATGTGTATTTATATAGTACATAAAAGGACTGAAGATCCTTCTCTGCCTGAGGGATCTAAACCTTTCTCATCTAAACTACATAAATATACACAGTACATAAATATAATGTGTATTAAAATAAAAAATGGATAATAAAGAAAACTATCCTTGCAAAAATATATCCCTCCAAGTGGTTTTGAAATTATACAAACATTGTTCAAATTCTTTATCAATATACTATATAAAATTTACGAGGGGTAAGTTTTGTCAAGAATACCTCACTTTTAAACATATATTTGTTATACTCATTCTTATTTATAATTCCTTTGCTTATTTTTTACAGGAGCTTTTTCAAAGCTATTTGCATAAACTGTGTGGTACTTTTATCAGTTGGGTGTAACAGGGTTTGAATATATATATATATTAGTATAATGGAAGAAGGAATACTAACTTTCTTTATTCTTGTTGAAACAGAATTAGGAAAGTAAATTCTGTTATTTCACCAACATTTTGTGGAAAGTCTGATAAAAAGTATTAAGGAATCTAAGATTGTTTTTTCCTAAATGCAAACAAAAATATCTGTCAGGCAGCATGTGTTCTCATTCTCACTTAGATAAAAAGAATAAATATCACAGGTATAGAAATACCATGTTCACGCAGCAACTTCTGCTGGGCAGGTTCTTCTCCCTCAAATAAAGGTCTCTATATTATACATGCTGAAGTGGAACAGATAGGCTGGAAAGAGTCTCTAAAAAGATAATTATTCTTCTATTTCAAGTTAAATTTAGCTAGACTTTTTTGTAGAAATTGCATTTATATCCACATCATTCTTTACTTCTGTGTTGGCATTGCACACAGAGCTTCTAATTAATATTTTATCATTGAAAGGGTTTCCATTTGTTCTATTAGAACACAAATCAGGAGTATCCATTCTAAAGAAGCTCACCTAGCATAAATTTGTCCCTGCATCCACATGGAGATGTATTTATTTAAATTGGGTGCAATCCAGATACAAAGAAAATAATTTTTGCTTCAGTAGAAAAATAGTTCCATGTTGTCACTACTGTCTGAAGCAAGGAAGAAATAATCCAGAAAAACCTCTCACTTTCAGAATGCATCTCCCTGAACAATTTTCACCTTTCAAACTACAAAGTATTTTACTTCTCTGAATTTGTTTATTAAGTCTTCTTAGTTTCCCCAAGCAACATTTCATTGCTTTATATTTCCACCATCAGAATTATTCATTAGTTTCCTCATATTTAAAAGAAACTCCTTATCTCCATGGTACATCTTTAAGCATTGAGTTATTAAATATAAATGTAGTATCAAATATTGGGCAGAACTCAAACTAATCTATTCCTGAAGAATGTATGTTTATTTATATACTTTCTTCTTGCCCCTGTTAATCATGTTTTTATATAGATTCTATATACATGCGTGTGTGTATGTATATAATGACACTGTTTCAAAATGAAGAAATAATTCCCAATTCCCTCATCCAAATTAGCATAGGAAGCAAGATACTGACTTTTAATCTACTGAGGCTGAGCAGAAACTTCACCTGGGGCCTCCCATTTCTCAGGTACGGACAGCAGAAAAAACACCTGCACAAATATCCAGTCTTTGGAAAAATACTGTCAGTGAAGTCCACATGAGAAGAGTGACTGCAGATTGTGTATTTCAAGTAAATAAAAACAAATTTTCACAAACATCAGCCAAATAAAGAGGAAATGAAGAGGGGTGAGATTACAGAACTTGCCCTTATTAGTCAGCTAGCCCACTGGCCTCTCATAAACAACCATTTTCCAGCCTACTGGCTGTTTTGGATCCCATTCAAGAGGACCTTCTTTAGCACTGAATAGAAAATGCAGACAGCTAGCAAAGGCTAGTCTCCTTTCTGCACAGGCTGGCAAGTCCCAGGACAAGTAAAGAAGGTGGTGGAAAAAGATTTACTCCTACTGACTGTATTTGTATATATAGTCAATAACCTGTGTAAATTATTTGTATATTATGCATAGGAAAAATAGAACTACAGATAACTGTATTTTTCAAATTCTTATTTGTTTTTCATTAGCTGATTTAGGACCTGTTTGTTCTTGTGACTCAGATAAGACACTTTTCCTCTTCCTCTAAATGGCACAATTTACCCTAAACATAACCCTGCCTCAGGTTGCTAATGTACAGTCCCCTGGCAAACAACTTTTCTGTATTTAGAAACATGATATACTTTTAAAGCATATGATCCCAAGCATATGACCCTTCAAATCCAGAATATGTGACCTCCAAATCCAGTTGAAGATTCACTTCAACTCTCAAGAAATTCTGAGATGTAAAATAGCCCCTAAGTATTTTCAAATGTTATATTGCACATGCAAAAGAACTCATTGGCAGCAGTCCCATGGAAAAATGAACCATGGTATAATTATGATGCAAAAATGTTGCTATTCATGTTGATTGACCTACATATCTCATAGGGTTTTTTTTTCCTGTCTGAGGAATAATAATATAGTATACTATTATCAAGCTAAAAAGTTACATATCACCTCTTAGCATATCTTCTCATTCTTTCTGTATAATTGTACTATCAGTGATACCATCTTGCTATGTTGGTAACTTAAAAACATTATTCATCCTCTGATTTTTCAGAGACATTAAAATGAATTTTTACCATGGAAAACTATAAGATACTTTCAGCTTTAAAAACTGTTCCATTTTCCTATTTTTCATTTTGCATTATGATGCCCCTAAGGAGCTACAACACGGATGCCAAAAAGACCTTGCCTATCGGGGCTGCCTCCCCACATAATTCTGCACAGCCAACTGAGAGAAAAATGTATTTGTAGCCCTCGTGAATTAAGGAGATTAGAGTATTCAGACACCTAGACAAGAATAAAGAAAAACATTCTATTTCCCAAATCCAAATCCCACTTCTCCTGCAAAGAAACATCATAACAAGTGCTATATAAAAATCCCAGTTTTGCTATCCTAAGAGATCTTAATATGTATCACATAAGAACGTATTTCCCTATTCAGTTCCCAGAAGTTCATCAGTATAAATCAGAGGTTTCCAAACTGTCATCCACAAAGACATGGTAAGCTATTTCCTTCAAAGAAATATTATATACTATTTCTAGTATTGCCTTGAATTAAGAAGATACATGTCTGGCCAGGAAGAAATTTTGAATATCGATTGTTTGCTGTTAAGTTTGGTAACCACTTCTGTTGACTAGCAAATAGCATCTATCTGGCTTTACACATTTGCATTCCAATGATTCTTTTCACCCCCCAATACCCTTTTTTAATTTGGAATTTTTCAATGCGTTTTAATTTAGCACTCATCATCTTAGCTTATATTTATAGCTAGCAGTGTATCAGTGCTTTCTAGTTTTACCCATCTAGGGAACTATATATGTCCATTTGCTCTCCATTGCAATCCCTTTTTTTCCTGACAATTTTTATGTTATTTCCATCTTAAAAAAAGCAGAATTTCAGATCAAATATTGAATTTTTTAGCCTATTTTCTAGGTAGAAAAATCAGTGGGGTTTCTGACTGCTATGCTGTCTGACAAATCAGTTACTTTGATACTATAAAATGGTAATTTTTTTTCCATCATTCAGTTTAATTTCAATATAATCAAATGGTTTCTTATTTTTTAGTTATAAACCTAACATTTCTAATTTTTAAACCAAGTCACACAGTTATAAAAGTAGAGAAAGTCTCTTTGGAAAGTCTCTCTGCTTCAGATGAGGTGACAGGAAGTATTAGGACAAAATTTTTGTTTATTTTCCTTAAAGACCTTTTCCCATCTTCCTTGACCATGCACAAAATGGAATAGATTTATTTTTTGTTTCCCAAGAAACATGAAGGAATGAATAAATACACATGAAACTTTGATACATTTTCTTGTTCGGTATATTCAGCATATTATAGAAGGCCATTGCCAATTTCAGATTAGTGTTATGTGAAATCATATTTCCCTTGACACTGATTGCTGCATATTAAAATTTTATTCTGCAGAAACATACACTAATATAACACAATAGACTGGGGATAGTTTTACTGATTTCACAGATCAGATCTGTTGAACCACTACATCAAGCATCATACATCATATAATCACCTTTGATCCACACTGTGTTTCTGTTGAAATAGCCAGAGCTTACACAAGACAAAAATTGTGTTCTCTTTATGTCAATGGTAGGACAGACAACACCTGATTTAGCATAAAGTTAAAAAGTCAGGAACAAACAGTATTTGATCTGGCATAAAACCTGACAGTACATTATTGGCCCACCATAAATTTCTGAAAGGATTTGAACCAGCAGAGTGCATTTACATCAGATCACCATTTTGTATCATGTTGCTATGATACTTTTCATACAGTAGTGAAAAGACTTTTTGTAAGACTAAATCATGACCTTTCTGCTCATGAAGTTAAGCTCATATTTATTCTGAGAATCAAATTATATTACAAATTATTTTTAAAAACATAGAATTATAGGACGTTTAGAGTTGGAAGGGACCTTAAAGATCATCAAGTACCAAACCCCCTGCCATGGGCAGGGACACCTCCCACTAGACCAGGTTGCTCAAAGACCCATCCAGCCTGGCCTTGAACACTTCCAGGAATAGGGCATCCACAAATTCAGACAAGAGAGGGTTTTTAAGTAAGTTAATAGCAAAAAGAAGTCTAAGAAAAACATTGGACCAATGTTTGATGAAAAAGGTCACCTAACAAATAGGAATGAAGAAAAGGTGGAGCATTTAGTGTTTTTTTTGCCTCAGTCTTTAATAATACTGGTAAACTTTGGGCTGCCTGGTCCTCTGAGTTTGAGTACCACCACTGCAGGAGCAGTGACTTTCCTTCTGTGGACACTCCCAGATTATGGAGCTAGTGAATGTTATAGCAATCATCTCTTAATCATCTCCGGCAACTCCTTTCAATCATCTACCAAAGGTCTTGGGAGTCTGGGGAGGTCCCTGATGACTTGAAGCTAGTTGATGTTATTCTAATTTATGAGAAGGGCATGAGGGAAGACCCAGGGAATACAGATCTGTTAGTCTAATCTCAGTTCCTGGAAAAATTATGGAGAAGATTATAAAGGGTACTATTGAAAAGTATTTAAAGATTAATGCAGTCAACAGGCACAGTCAACATGGGTTCACAAAGGTAGAGTCCTGTTTAACTAACTTGATATCCTTCTATGATAAGGTCCCCCTCCTAGTGGATAAAAGGAAGGTGGTGGATGTTTTTTTTCTGGATTTTAGCAGGCCTTTTGATACTTTACCTCATGGCATCCTTCCAGACAAGTTTTCCAACTGTAAGATGAGCAGGTTTATAGTGCACTGGATGAAAAAATGGCTGAAAGGTTTGTAGTGAATGGGGCCACATCTGCTGGTGAGTGGTGTTCCTCAATGGAAGGAGCTCAATCCTAGAGCCAGTTTTGTTCAATATATTTAGCAACAATCTAGATGCAGGAGTTGAATGCACCGTTAGCAAGTTTGCTGATACCAAACTGGGAGGTGCTGTTGACTCTCTTCAAGGAACTACATGACGTACAGAGGGATCTAGATATTAATCATAGCATTGGGCTATGATTAGTGGGATGAAATTTATCAAGTCCAAATGTCAGATTCTGCACCTGGGACAGAGTAATGCTGGGCACAAGCATAAATTGGGAGAGGAGTGGCTGGAGAGCAGCCCTGCAGAAAGGTATCTGGGGATGCTGGTCAACAGCAGACACCATAGGAGACAACAGTGTGCCCTGGCAGCCAAGAGGGCAAACTGCATCCTGGGGTGCATCAAACACGGTATAATCAGATGCTCAAGAGAAGGGATTATCCCGCTGTATTCAGCATTGGTGCAGACCACCTTATGTGCAGTTCTGGGCCCAACAATTTAAGAAGGATATGAAGGTCCTTGAATGCATCCAAAGGAAGGCAACAAAGCTGGTGAAAGGGCTGGAAGACATGTCCCATGCAGAAGAGCTAAGGACTTTGGACTTAGCCAGTTTGGAGGAAAGGAGGCTGACGGGTGACCTCATTGCTCTCTACAGCTTCCTGAGGAAGGGAAGTGGAGAGGGAGGTGTTGACTTCTTCTCCCTGGGATCCAGTGACAGGATACATGGGAATGGTTCAAAGCTGTAGCTGGGAAGCTTCAGACTTGACATTAGGAAGCATTTATTTACCAAAAGGGTTGTCAAACACTGGAACAGGTTTCCTAGAGATGTGGTCAATGCCCCAAGCCTGTCCTTGTTCAAGAGTCATTTGGACAATGCCCTTAATAACCTGCTTTAACTTTTAGTCAGTCCTGAATTGGTCAGTCAGTTGAAATGATGATCATTGTAGGTCCCTTCCAACTGAAATATGCTGTTCTATTTAATTCTACACCAAACACATGAGGAGAATCTAAATTTCTGCCTTTAAGTTTAAAGACATAAACTGCATCTGAAGAAATACTAATCATATTACTTATTTTCCAATCTAGAAGAAATCTTATTCAGGATTCTGCAACTCTTAATTACCCATTCACTCACATAAAAATGACTACTGCTGCGCTAAATCTGTTGAGGTCTTAAAACCCATCTGAGATCATCTCAGAGTAACATTAAATGAGATTAATAAAGATTATCGTACCATTGTTTTATATAATAGATTAGATTTAAGACATTTATTACATGTCCTTCACAAAAACAAAAAGGCCACAATGGGGGTATATATCGCTATTTATTTTAAATATTGCTACTGAGACTTTCATTTGCAGATAATTCACACAATATGAGAATATTTTTCTCTCTGGTTGCACTATTGTATTTTAAAAGGGCCACTGAAGCTAATGATTTATTTTTTTTTTAGCTGACATGGGCAAGCAGAGTTATCTAAAGAGTTTTGCAAGGAAAAAGAGATTTACTCATCTAGATTTATTTAGATATTTAGATATTCTATAAGCCCATATCAACAAATGTAGGAAAAGCAGTCACTACTTCTGTCTCAAAAATACTTAGAAATAAATGTGTCCTATGACATTTATGCACCATGTTTTTTCCTTCAGTATAATTTTTGACTGTTCTAAAAAATGCAGTCCTGCAGTCACAGGCTGGCTCCTACTTATGGGGAGACACAAGAATGAATTAGTAGTATCGTTTTTGGGAAACAAATGTAACTTTAGTGTTGACATCCTATTTATCCCCTGTTGAGGAATAAAGTATGTGCATGTATTTTGTGTATTGAAATGATGAATTATAACCGTTAAACAAAAATGTAATGCGTTTGTTACAGCCACCAAGTAGACAAATTGCCATTATGCTACGCAAGTAATACTTTACAAACCCATTTGTCACACAGGAGAGGTGTCATACGCAATCTGATTCACCTTCTTAATGTATGAAATTAAACCTTGATTTTCTTCAGCAAATATAAAACAATAACAACTAGCTTACATTCCAGAACAAGTGATAAATGCTTTGTTTTCTTAAAAAAACAAACAAACAAAAATTCAGCATTTCATGTATTTGCAAGAAAACTCTAGGATTACATTACAGTAGTTGCCAGTGAGAGGACAAGGGGTAATGGGCACAAGTTGGAACCTAAGACGTTCCACTTGAATATGAGGAAAAACTTTTTCACAGTGAGGGTGACGGAGCCCTGGAACAGGCTGCCCAGGGAGGTCGTGGAGTTCCCTTCTTTGGAGATTTTCAAGACCCGCCTGGATGCCGTCCTGAGTAGCATGATCTGACATGCTCTGGGTGGTCCTGCTTTGGCAGGAGAGTTGGACTAGATGATCTCT
>JAHREE010000480.1:6910444-7015148 GCA_033628505.1 Tringa tobata
AAAAGAAAAGAAAAGAAAAGAAAAGAAAAGAAAAGAAAAGAAAATCACATAGTAAAAAAACCACAAACTTATCAAGGTAAAACGGAATTATACATATACATTTTTACATTTGATAATTACAGAACAACAGATGTTCACATGCTAATGAACAAACAAACCTGCAGGTGTGGCAAATGGATCCTTAACATTTTGGGGTACTATGGAACTGACTATGTTTAAATTGAAAAAAGAATAACAATAATATCATGTATTTTTAAAGACAAACAACATTTTTTTTATTACTAAGAACACTGATTCATAAGATTTGTTTACTGAACACCTCTTACATACCACCACCTAAATTTTTATAATTTGTACATGGGAAAAAACACAATACTAGAAATACAGAAGGGTTTGTTCAGCTTCCATGGAATTGTAGAACAGAAGATTTGTTGAAGGAAATCAATGTAAATAAAGTAAATCCTAGGAATATTTGCTAGTTTCAAGTTGTAGGAGAATTAGTACACAAAATGTGAGAAGTGTAAGAATAGCTCCTGCCTGATAAAAAGGAACAGTAAGATGCAGAAGAGAATGGCAAAAGTAAATGCATAGCTGCTATGGAGGTAAATTAAATTGACACAAAGTAAGGATTAGACAAGAAGCTTGGACTCTTGTCCTGCTTTCATAGATGTGCATAATGTAAGCCCTCCATAAATAGAACAAAGTCCTTTTTAGAACCAGGTTTAGGCTAGGTGTAAACTACTTAATATTTGTGGAAAGCAATTATGTTCTTCCTCCAGCTTTCTTTTACTAAGACAAGCAAAATTTTGTAGTTACTCTTGTAATACATGGTCTATATGCCCTATTAATCTCTTCTGAATCTAGTCATGTTTAACT
Organism: Tringa tobata; assembly: GCA_033628505.1. Taxonomy (NCBI): domain Eukaryota; kingdom Metazoa; phylum Chordata; class Aves; order Charadriiformes; family Scolopacidae; genus Tringa; species Tringa tobata. The sequence goes on from JAHREE010000480.1 coordinate 6,911,321, forward strand.
ACTTTTATCCAAATGAATGCCCAAATCTATAGATAGTACTCCAGATAATGCCTCTTTCTTGCCTAGTGACATGGTACTAATATTCTGATAACCAATAAAAGAAAAGTAACTTTCCAACTGCTAGGTTGCATAAGAATGCATGAAAAAAATTCAGTGAATTCCCAGATGTTGCTGTGGAATAATTCAAAATATTTCTACTAATTTTCATATGCAATGGATTAAAAATCATAAACATAGCAGAACTAAAAACAGTTAAGACATAATTTGAAACATGAATAACATTAAAGACAAATAACATGAAATAATATGACTAACAGGAAAACATGTTTTTGAATCATAGAATCATAGGATGGTTAGAGTTGGAAAGGACCTTAAAGATCATCAAGTACCAAACCCCCTGCCATGGGCAGGGACACCTCCCACTAGACCAGGTTGCTCAAAGACCCGTCCAGCCTGGCCTTGAACACTTCCAGGAATAGGGCATCCACAAATTCCCTGGGCAACCTGTGCCAGTGTCTCACCATCCTTGCAGTAAAGAATTTCTTTCTGGTATCTAATCTAAATCTCTTCTCTTCCAATTTAAAACCGTTGCCCCTTCTCCTGTCACTATACTTCCTGACAAAGAGCCCTTCTCCGGCTCTCCTGTAGGCTCCCTTCAGATATTGGTAGGCTGTTATAAGGCCCCCCCAGAGCCTTCTCTTCTCCAGGCTGAACAACCCCAGCTCTCTCAGCCTGTCTTCATAGGAGAGGTGCTCCAGCCCTCTGATCATCCTCGTGGCCCTCCGCTGGACCCATTCCAACAGGTCCATGTCCTTCCTGTGTTGAAGACTCCAAAGCTGGACACAGTACTCCAGGTGGGGTCTCACAAGCGCAAAGTAGAGGGGTAGAATCACCTCCCAAGACCAGCTGGCCACACTTCTCTTGATGCAGCCCAGGATACAGTTGGCTCCCTGGGCTGCCAGTGCACACTGCCGGCTCATGTTGAACTTCTCATCCACAAGCACTCCCAAGTCCTTCTCCTCAGGGCTGCTACTCCAGCCATTCTCTGCCCAACCTGTATTTGTGCTTGGGCTTGCCACATCCCAGGTGCAGGACCCTGCACTTGGCTTGATTGAACTTCATGAGGTTTGCACAAGCCCACCTCTCCAGCCTGTCCAGGTCCCTCTGGATGGCATCCCTTCCCTCGAGTGTGTCAACTGTGCCACCGAGCTTGGTGTCATCAGCAAACTTGCTGAGGGTGCACTCTGTCCCACGGTCCATGTCACCGACAAAGGTGTTAAATAGCACTGGTCCCAGAACCGACCCCTGAGGAACACTACTTGTCACTTGCCGCCTCCTGGACATTGAGCCGTTGACCACAACCCTTTGGATGCGGCCATCCAGCCAGTTCCTTATCCACCAAGTGGTCCATCCATCAAATCCATGAGTTTCCAATTTCGAGACCAGGGTATGTAGTGTGTTTTCTTAATGTAAACACTCTAAAAGAGATTTTACAGGATTATTCTGACTGGAGATCCTGAACATTTTCCCATTAATCCTCCCTTCATAACCTGCTTAACTCTCAACCAACTTTAAGTGAAAAGTCAAGGAATGAAAATGAAATGTTACTGAATTTTTACTTGAAAAATTAAAGAATGTCATAGATTTTCAAGGACATTGCTGAGTAATCAACCCCCCCACGCACACACTTTTATAAAACTCAGTCTTAAAACTTTTGCCAATGTTAGTAATAAGTAACAGAAAAGAATTTGATCATTCTGCTTGAAGCCATTTAATATGCACCTTTGCATAGTAAAGCAGGCAGGTATTTTGTGGAAAGCATTTGGAGGAGGCATGATGTGAGAGCTCTCATTTGGTGCTGGATGCCAGGTTAATAGGACATAGAGATGAAAAGGGGACTGGACTACTACTAGTTGTGTTGTGATACCAAACACCTGAGTTACTTCCACTCGGAAACACACCATGTTTTCTGTTAGTCAACAATTTTCTAATGCTATATCCTTTGAAAAATGTTTTTTTATATCAAAGATGTATAACGTTACTGATGTCTTCATTTCCTATCTTTTCTCTAGCAATAAATACCAAATTTTCTTTTTAATTTCATCTTTCACTGCATGAAAATTAACCCCTTTTCCAAATGCAAAATTGTTCTAAGTTTGTTGCTAGCTAAAAGTTAAAAACCCGGCCTTGAGAAAAAAAAAAAAAAGGAAAGAAAAAAAAAAAGAAAGAAGAAAATGGAAGTACTAAACTTTTTTCCTCTCTTTGTTTTGACCCTATTGAGAAGAACATGTGTTTCCCGCCTTCTGACTTATTTTTCTAGCTCCCTCTCACAAGACAGCCCTGGTACCAACGTCAACCTCCCTGAAGCAGTTGCCCACCTTTCCAACTTGCTGCAGCATTTTTTGCCTTGAGCAACATTTCTCTAAAGTTTCAGTCTATAAATGCCTTATCTGTAGTATTTACTCCTTAATACATAAAAAACCTCTTAATTAATTTTTACAAATAACGATAGTAGAACGTACCTCCCAGGATATTGTAATCATTCTCTTCTACCTACAAGGGTTTTCTGAAGGGTCGTGAAAGGAGATTTGGAGACAGTGTATGCCTCATAAGGTAGCTCAGTCAAGAACAGAACTGTAACATAAATTTAAAAACTAAACTCTAGTACTAACAGTGCTGACTTGTCAAGTAAACAATATGACCACAAACCAGAAGAAATAGTAAATATCTAACTCCTGTAAAGACTGAAAGTCACTAGAAAGACACTAAGAAGTTAGGGAAGTGAAATAAAACCAATGAAATCATGCTATAGAAATTTTGATAAATTTCATGTGTACTTTGAGGAACTTGAGAATAAAACATACAATAAAGGTTCATGGACATCAAAAATTATATTCCTATATTAACCTTTCAGGACACTTCAATACCTTTACCTCTCACAGTACTCACCAGATATTTCATCTGGGTACTATCTCTACCTGGTTCTTTGCTCTGAATGTCTTGCAGTTTTGTGATCCCTGGTCCCAGATTGTTCTTCCCCAACCAGCCTCAAGTCATCTCAGCCCTGAATCCTCCTCTCCCTTTTCTTGATGAGCTGTCCAATTGACTTCCTAGCAGGTCTCTTTATTGAGGTAATAAGTGCATTTTTTCCTGACTCTGCAGGGAGTGACTTTATGCGTTACTTCTGCTCTTCATCCATTTCAGTCTATGCCCTCCAGTGTACTCACCCAGAGAGCCAGAGACAGGACAGGAGCCTCTCCGGACTTTGCTGGTGGACCCTCTTCCAGCCATGCTCTCCAAGAAAGCAGTACCTCTGCTGTTAACAAATCTCACCCAAAACAGTTACAGTCCAGTGGCTGGAGAGAATTGACATGAAGTATGCAGGCTCTTATCTCTCTGGCCTAAGATTAGGCTTTTCCTAACTTATTTCTTGATGGAGAAAGCTAGACGAAAAGAGATTGTGTCTGTCATTACATCTATAGTCTGCGTTTGCTAACCAAAGCTAGAATCCAGGTCTGTGTCTCTACTTTCTCAGGTGAAGGCTTTAACTACCAGGCAATTTCCCACTCCAATGTAATTCTGACTCTCTTGTCTGTCTTGGATCTGAGAAAGCTTCCTGATTAGGATGTTATCAAACCAATATAATTCTGCAACTGTTCAGAAACATTTGCACCTACATTTTATAATGACAAAATGAAAAAAAAAAAAAATCTTCAAAAAATATTCTGACAGCTTTCTTCTAACTAATAAAGAGAAACCCTATGGTAGTATCTAAATGAGCTTATGAGCTCCACTGAATGCTGCTTCTCATTAATTTTAAATGCAGATATTGGTACCTTTGATGAAAGCATATAGCCTCTCCATCTTTCCCAGCTGTGTCATAGAGGAGCATTGTTAGCATTCATTAATAACTGTAGTGGATTAAATAGCAAGAAAATTATGTGATTTATTGTAAAATCTGAGAGACAAAATATTATATAATTCATTGTAGCAGTGTTAATGTTGGTCTGGTAACCATAATTGTTTATCTAAATTACCATGATTAAAATCTTAAGTTCCATTGACTTTTCTATTTTAATAGATATAAGGAATAAGGAAAATAAATAAGGAATTTGCAAAATGGAGAACAAATTCAATCAATACCTGAACTTGCCAATGAGCAAGGCTTTTTTTTTTTTGTATTTTTTTCCTCAAACAAAAAAATCTCTAAGAAACACAAATGTATCCTTTTAATAATCTTGTTAATTTTCTTATTTCCTTAAGGCTACTCAGATATCTGATTCCTTTAAAGTCTAGGAAGAGCTGGCCACTTGAACTGAAATGGGCATGTGTTTAATTAGTTTACTTTGACAACTGAAATCTTTCAGATGGTGACTGAAATTGACAGGTACCTTCTGTACTAACCCTTTGACCAGAAATCACACACATTTAAATTGTCAAATAGATGAAGTCCCACAATGAGGAACAACAGCTTGAATTTGATTAGAACATAGTTGTGTTAGCATTACACATGAAAGCAGAAACCCTTATTGCATTTGATCAACACTATTCCTATTTTGACTAATTTATTACACTGAATTAAGATTTTTAATATTTTAACATATGATCTTATAAGTTGCAATACATTAAATTGTTTTACTTCAAGTATCTGACACATACTTTATGAATCAAGATATAATTCCAGTGTTCTTCCCATTAATACAAAATGTAGATGTCAGACTGAGCTCTCCCACCTTTTTTTACTCTTTCTAGGAATAATTCTGACCAGTAGAACTGTAACATCTAACACAAGCCGACACAGAAAAGATGTTAGATAGAACTGAATATTTTGATGGTGCTATATAACTTTGAACAACATTCAGCCTTAATACAAACCTATATCTTTTCATCTTATTTTTAATACAAGTGAGTCATATCTTTAAATATGTGATTCATCCAAGTGGCTAGTTCTCAGAAGTAGGCCATTACCATGCAAAAGATATAGGCCCATATAATAAACTGACCGAAGCAGAGAAGACAAACAGCTTAAACTGAAGAACATCGCCATTTGTAATCCTTATGATTTCTTTCACTGTATTATATTTTATTTGACCCTTCTCTTCCCATTAACAGTTTATAAAATAAATGCCTGGTGTTGACTTTTTTCCACAGCTAACCTTAATAACCTTGACAACCCTAACAATAGTATCTATGTAATTATAATCTTAAGAAAAACACTTATTAATTTAGTTACCTAGTTAGCCTGTGAGACAAAACTTTCTGAAAACAGTAGGACAGATGAAGTTAGCTGATGTGTCTACTCATATTGGACAAAATCTTACTGTGCAAGTTGTTATACTTCTATCTAGGGAAACAACTTGTAGAATGGTGCGGTTAGGTAAGTTGTTCCTTCCAGTTCTGCAAGACCAAGTGGGATATCTGATGGAAGGTAAGTGCCTCTGAATTGGATCTAAAACAGACAACAGTTAGCTCTCAGACTTCAGCATCTTGCCCAGAGTTTCAGTGACACACTTAAGTGCACTGGAAGTTTACGTCCTTACGTCCTCTGAAGTTATGAGTCACTTCTGTTGGAAACTTAGGAGTGAAGAAAAACATGTGCTTAACTAGGAGAGTACACCCTCTCTTACACTTGAAGGAAACAATAATTTTTCCACCTTTTGCATCGAGTGTTAAAAATGAGAGCATTCACCGTTTTCTGGGCTGAGTGGAAGCCTACAGCCCCTTTTCTGCCCTCCAGAGGGGCACGTTTGGTGAGACAGACAATATGAGCTTAAATGTTGTCAGCTGTTCCTCATCAAAGGGCTTTGTTCCAAATGATTGGGGAGGGTCAAACAACATTTCATCTGGTGAAACAGCAACATTGGCCTAGGGGTGCCTGGCCAATAGTGCAGCTAATGGAGGCAGTAGCCTGACTGGAAGGGCACACAGAAGTGGGACCAGAAGTTCTGCTGAGGGTAATGCACACAGGCTCTGCAGTGGTAGTGATGGTCACACACCACCACTGATCCCTGTGTACTAGCCCTACAACTACCCCTGGCATAGCTGAGTCTTGAGCCAGAGCAAGCTCCTGAGGGAGGATGCAGCTCTGCAGCTACAGGTTGTAGGGTGCAGAGAGTTTCCTTGTCCCGTTGCAGAGAGTTTTAGACTAGGAATAATATGGGAGAGAGATAATGACCCACAATGCAGAGGGAATGGTGGATCAAGCAGGCCAAAAAATGCAGTCTGATGTGGACAGGAGAGATCTCTTAATCAACAAAACAGGGCAAAATAGGCCCACCCAAAGAGTGTGCAAACAAAGAAGGAAGTGCCAAGACACCAGCATTACTGGGAAAGTTCTCATACCTATTCTGGGAAATCATCATGAATGGGGAACCTTTCTTAAGTGCTCTACACTAGTGCCTGCAGCATGGGGAACCAAAAGGAAGAATTAGACGTATGCGTGCAATTACAGGGATACAACCTCATTGGGATGAAGGAGACATGGAAGGACAGCCCACCTGACTGGAGTGCTGGCATGGGTAGATACAGATTCTTTGGGAAGGATGGGCCAGGATGACAAGGACAGAAAGTTTGTTTCTGTGAGAAAGTGGCAAGGATGCATGGAGCTTTGCTGAGGGAAGGGTAATGAGCCAGCTTGAGAGCTTGTTGACCAGCATCAGTTGGCAGACAAACATGGGTGACATTCTCTGCATGTCTGCTACCAGACCTCTTGATCAAGGAGAAGTAGGCTTTTCCAGACAACTGGAAGAAATCTCAAGTCCACAGGACCTGGTTCTCATGTGGGATTTGAAATACCCCAACAACCATAGAAGGACACAGGTAATTCAGTTTTCTGGGCCTTAATAAGACCACATGCGGAGTGATGTATCCAGTTCTGGGCTCCCTGGTACAAGAGCTACATGAACATACTACATTAAGTCCACCAAAGGATCACAAAGATCATTAAGGGACTGGAGCACTTGACATAGGAGGAGAGGGTGAAAGAGTGAAGCTGTTCAGTCTGAAGAAGAGAAGGCTCAGAAGGATCTTCATCATGATGATATTTATACCCCTTTGGTATAAATATGCAAAGAGGGGAAAAAGAAGATAGAGCCAGGCTCTTTTCAGTGGTGCCTAATGAAAGGACAAAAAACAGTGGGTGTAAATTGAATCACAGAAAATTCTATCTGAGCATAAAACCTCACTTTTTTTACTACGAGAGTGATCAAATACTGTGATTTAACTGGATAGTGTAGAAGGATTGTGGAGTCTCCATCCTTGGAGATGCTCAAAACTTGACTGAACACAGTCCTAGACAACCTGCTTTAGCTGACTGTGATGTAAACATAGGGCTGGGCTAGGTAGATGATCTCTAGAAGTGCCTTCTAGCCTCAGCCATCCTGTGATTATGCCAGTCTTACTTAGCTTACTGAGGGGTCATATGTTACTGCCCACAAGAAACAGAAGAAAAAAGTGTCATGCTGTAGCCAGGAATGAAGGTCGCCCTCCTCACGTACACTCTTAGATCATTCAGCTATGTCATGAAACCTCAGATTAAAAGATGAAACCAGGGTCCCTAGTGCATACAAATAACTAAGTGAGAATGGTAGACTCCTAAAGAAGTTTGTGGGTGTGCGTATTTCCCAGAACACTCTGGAGAACACCAGATATAAAAGAGACATGAGAAGTTCAATGCAGGCAACACAAAAATATTAAGTTGCAAAAGTGAGGAGGTGATGATAGAAATTTGTCTTTGATGTGATTAGTTTGAGGACAGAAAAGATAGCAAAGGGACAGATGGTATGAACTAAAGGGAGGGGAAAAGACATGAGGAAGAATTAGCATTCTTGGAGATGTTCAGAAAGGTAGTAACTGAAAGTTTAATAACAACTAAACTTACCATAAGAGCTTCCTAGCACTGACCAACAGAGATGATAATAAGGTGGCCAAATGTAAGTATGAAGGTGTAAAACTGTTACTGAACAGGAATGAAAGAAGTAATATGGGATGACAATGTGCATCAGAAAGTGGGCTTCGTCATTTGTATCAACAGAGAGGAGCAAGAAATGATAGTAAAGAACAGGGATCTGAGGTAACATTGAAAAAACAGTATGAAAATTTCAAGTTTCATGGAGCAGAGATCATAGAGTCAGGTAGAAAAGAGAAAAGTGGTCTACGAATGATGGCTTATTCGAAAGTGTTGCTAAACACAGCCAAGTTATTATTTTCTAGGATAGAAGTTTACTTACTAGAGAGTAGTGTTCAACCCGGATAAGATATTCACATTTATACTGATGGCTTTATCAATGTTCACATTTCATAAGTAGTCAATATTAGCTGACATTGCATACAGATGTATGGTAAAACGGACTAATTACAGTTATCAATAATGCTGACAACCATTTTTTGAACATTAGATTATCACTGTTGTCTGTTTCAGGAAAATATGGACTAAATAAATATGACTGTAAACTAAATGTTGTAAGAATTAAAAAGTAGCCAAGTATGTATGTAAAATAAATGTGAACTTTTTTGCTAGGAAATCTCCATGGGAATCCATTTTCATTCACTACTTTTCTGTGTACACACCAAAGCATTTCATTTTTCCAGTGGGTAAACTAATTAAATCACAGAATAGTGCCAATTCTTGAGCACAGAACTGTGATAACCTATTATGCAAAGAAAACTTTAAAAATATTGATACATATTGCTTTAAAGAAAGGATGCCACAAAGAAACAAGAAAGCTCAGCACAGACGTCTTCTGATTTACAGATACCATAGAGATGCATCCTTATAATTTCTTTTTTTCCTTTCCTTTCAGAACAGTCTCACGATATAAAAATCAAAAAGGACCATGTATAAACATCATCCCATTCACATAGGTAGTATGGATAATCAATTTACAGTTAATGAAATAAAAATGATAAATACTAGATGGGTCTTTTAGAGGGAGCATTTGGATTATCCACAGATATTTGTCTTCTACAGTTCATTCATCACCTGTTCAAATGTCCAGAAAATGTATGTGATAAAATATGAATGTGCTCTGACCTTGTGTTATATATAGAAGATATAGATCTATCAGTTATTTTGTAATAGGAATGTTCTAAATCTGAAAATATTTTGAAAATAAAAATCATCAGAGGAGGAAAGTTTTGTTTATCTAGAAAGTTATTTTATTTCATATTTTATTAAAATGAGATTTTTACCTTATATTTCAAAATTGCAATTACAATGCTAAGAATTAGAGTTGTTAGTGTTAATTCTCAGGAGTGTGGTACTCAGGCTCTGTGGGAGGCAACACAGAAAGTAGTCTCTCAAGTGAATTAATAGATGACAGAGAAAGCAACAGCATATACAAACACAGACCAGCAAAGAGGTATGGAAAGAGTTAGGGTAAATATGTATACTCTATGAAATTAGGTGATAGCACTTAAACACCAATTTACCTGATAGCAGTTTGCATTTCTGCAAGTTCTTCATGGTGGAGGATATAATCAAGGTCCTATATTCATTAGGCTTAATTTTACATTTCTGAAGTGGCAAAGAGGGCACTTTTAAGAAGACATTATCACTTGAACAGCTTTTTTCCCTGCTCTTACTGCTGTTAACCATTGTCTCTCACTGAGACACTATGGCCTATTTAATCAGTGTAGAATTTACCTTGAGTCCATAACAAGACCATTTACTTCCAATTTGGTTCTACTCTGAGCACTCAAATGGGACCTAAATGTCCATAGACCTTGTACTTGCCCTTTGAAAAGGATGAATTCACTGTCAATGAAAAATAAAGATGCCCATTAGACAACCCTCTAGTATTAGGAGATATTCTTCTGGAAATCATTACACAAGGGTGAGCTGTTTGTATAGCCACAACAAAAAGAGATTTCCTAGCATTGATCTGTTATAGGTTACTGTGAAACTGTTTATGTCAGTGCATTTAGTTTTAGGTCCTCCCACAGCCTTAGAAAGCGTCATGTCCTAAAATACACAGGGTTATTAGCAAAAGTAATTCTCCAGTCCTACATTTCATTCTGTCTAGGTGGACCTTTGCCACTGAACCAATTTCCACAGACATTAGTAGTATTCTGCAAGTAATAAGAAAACAAAAGATTGGTAGATATAATTATTTGGAAATTTAAGTACTTCTAAGCCATAATGCTTTATTCTTGGAGACATAACAGAAAAGCAGAGGCTCCATCTGACCCTATTCATGTTTATTGTTACTAATACTGAAGTCCTTTGGCTTTTATTCTAGAGAACAAAAAGCTTTTCCTTTGTTGCTCTCTATATCTAAAACCATTTTAACTGTCAAAAGGGAAATCAAATGCAACTAGCCCAGCATTGAAATGTAAATAGAGTATAACAGATCAAATTTATTTCACCATAATCCAGTAGGACAGGAAACAAAGGTAAGAATAATACAGGGAATTTATACATGTAGAATATGTTTACCCCAACCTAAATACAGCTAGAACTTTAGCATACCTATCTACAGGAAAAGATCACCCCATACTGACAACATACAGTTTGTGTATAGGATGTGCATCTCCAGCATCTTGCAAAGTATCTTTGATTCTAAGATATAGTATCTATGATATTCTAAGATATAGTATCTATTCTAAGATATAAGTATCTATGATTCTAAGATATAGAGTCATCTTACGTGTCCTGTGCCAGCCTTTAAAGATGACTTAGAAATCTTAGGGTATTTAACAAGGGACTAGGTATCACCCCAGGGTGATATCCTTTGTTATCAAAATACAGACATTGGCATTCCTCATTGTAAGGAACAACATTACAGCAGGGAGGGTAGGTGGAGTCTTAAGTAACCATTTTACCACTGATTATAAAAAAAGAAGATATCATGGGGTGTTGGTGCCTACATTATAAATATCTGAGTCTGGCTGATAAATTTGCAAACCACATACTTTGCTATAACAATATCATGGCCACTGATCAAGAGAAGTTGTTTTCTCCCTCTACTGGGTGCTGGTTAGGCTACACCAGTAGACTCTGCTCAGTTCTGACCTCTCCTGTTCAAGAAAGACATAAATAAATTGAAGATTGCCCGAAGGAAGTTACTACGATGTTAACAGTCTAGCTGGCATCACCTAGGAGGGGAGGCCTAAAAAGCTAGGCTCGTTTAGTCTGGCAAAGAGGAGTCTAAACTGTGGTCTAGCACAGGCCTGCAATTGTGTGAAGGGTAGTTGCAAATTACGGTGCTAAACCTTTTTGATTTGTGCAAGGGACATTAGTAGAAGGAACAATGGCTGCAGATTGCAGCTTGGGAAGCTCAGGCGAACATAAGGAAAGAAAATTCCCTGTGCACTGTGCAGTGCTGGAATGGCTTGCTCAGAAGGGCTATGAAACCTCCCTCCTTGGAAGCCTTCAAGATTAGATTAGAGAAGGTGTGCTGATTGGACTGACCTACTCTTGGCAATAGTCCTGTTTCAATCAGAACACTGGGACAGTGATGTCCAGAGATCCCTTCCAGCCAAAATTTCCACAATTCTGTGATGTTTAAAACAGTACATATTAATGTTGGATAAGCTGAAATAAAGTTATTGATTTATATGTTGTGTTCTATATTAATGGTGAAATTCTGGCCTATTAGGAGATCACTGGAAATTTGTCCCTGACTGTTGTAGGGCTGAGAGGCAATGTTATTTTTTTACTGAGGAAGAGAAGAATTGTACTATAACTGATGTTACTGAGAAGACAAACTCAGAGACAAACTGGAAACCTTAATAGTGGCCACCTTTCCTTTCTCAGTTATACTTTGATAAATGTCAGAGACAGGTGCTATGCAATCTAAGAAATAAAACAAGTTAGTAGATTTGTTTGACATAAGTACCAATTCAGCACCTAATCACTATTCAAATATTCCATTTTATGAATCTAATGGTTGATCTGCTCTTGCATACTGTATGTGTTGGAAGGTTGAATTTTCCAACCAAATAAAACACAGATATGTAAGTCTATTTTTCTGGTCTCTGTTCTTACACAATTAAAAATAACTAATACTTTAAACCCCAGCTTAAAAACAATCCCATAACTTTATGCATATTAACAGCATTATTCATTTAGTACCTGGAAAGTACATATTTAACTTCCAACTAAAAATACCAAAAGATTCATCTCCTGAAAAATATCTAAATATAGATTACTTCATTACCTGTAAATCAGTCTCAAAAGGGATGCAGCATGTGAAATGCTAAATGAGAACCGACTGGTTAAGTGCTGTGCCTCTCGCAATCAGAAGGAATAACAATTACAGCACCAACTGCTAATCCTAAAAAATCAAAACACAGTTAGGCAGCCACTAAATTCTATTATAAAGTGTAATTATTATTATTAGACTTCTTTCAGAAAATGAAGGGATGGGAACATTATGCAAGTGCTTAACCTTTTTTAGAAGCTAGGGCGTTGTTATTTACTGTGCTACTAAATATATTCATCTTCAAAAAGAAAAAAAGCTTCTAATTTCTGAAAACAATAGCTGGTTCTTCTCTTTAACATTTAATCAGAAATATTGCTACATTCTATTTTTTTTTTTTCCTGAAGTGGATTAGATTGAAAATGAAGATATGTTAAGCAGGTAGAATGTGTAATAAGGTCTTGTATTTAGCACAATCTAGAATTAAATGTATTACACTAATGATGTATGTATTTCTCATGTGTTATTGTTGCTTTGGGTTTTTTTCTTACAGCTAGCTGTTGTGGTTTAACCCCAGCCATCAGCTAGGACCATGCAACTGCTAGCTTAATTGTCCCTGTCCTTGCCCCGAAGGGTCGGGGGTGGAAGAAAAGGAGGAGTTAAAGGAAAAAAACAAAAACAAACCAACTTGTAAGTTGAGATAAAGACAGTTGATTAGAACAATAAGGGAAGATGAAAATAACTATAATAATAATAATGATGGTAAAAGTATATATAAGATGAAGTAGCACAACACAAGTCACTCTCACCATCCAGTAAATCAGTTGCCCAGCCTATCTTGAACAGTGATCACACATTCTCACCCACAGCCAACCTCCATTTATATACTGAGCATGACATCTATGGTATGGAATATTCCCTGTCTACTGTCCCTCTCAGTTTCTATGGTAAGCTGAAAAAACTCCTTGACTAATATAAACATCACCTGGCAACAGCTAAAACAATACACATTTTTAACATTCCTTTCATACCAAATCTGAAACAGAGAAACTATAGAAAGAAAATAAACTCTATTCCAGCTGAAACCAAGATACTAACATATTCTGTCACTAAAATTAAAAGAAAAAAAATCATGGGCATGATGTGCATACAAACTTATAACTTTGGGGTTGTATAGATGTATTGAAGGCATAATTTTACTAACTAAATTGGAATCCCATTCACAATATTTTTATTTGTTTTTATTTATTTTAATCCATATAGGAAATTAAATATGTCTAAAGATAAATTAATGGCTGCTACAGCTATAAATCCTTCCCTGGCTCTCAGGCATACCTCTCTTCCTGCCTAAGGAGTATTGATTCCTGTGATTCCTTGCATATTAAAAAAAATTTATTTCCTGGTCATCTATCTGTGCAGCGAGTTGTCTGTTCCCTTGGCTTCTTGTTGTGGGTTAGCCCCAGTGGGCAACTAAACACCTCACAGCCACTTGTGCACTCCCTTCCACTCCCAGTGGGATGGAAAGGGGAAAAATGAAAAGAAAAATAAAAAGAAAACTTCTGGGTCAAGAAAAAAATATTTAATAAGTGAAGGAGAAGTGGAAGAAGAGAGGAAAAAAAAAACAACAGATGCAAAGACAACCACTTACCATCTCCCATAGGTAGACCAATGCTTAACCAGTTCCTAAGCAAAAGATGGCTAACCTCCCTAAAACCTCCTCTTTTCCCTTTTTATTGCTGAGCATAATGTTATATGGCACTTTGGCTAGTTCAAACTCATTTGCCTTGTTGTGTACCCTCCCAATCTCTTGTGCACATCCTCCAATCCCTATTCACTGGGAAAGCAGAGTGAGAATCAGGGACGCCTTGACACTGTGCAGGCACTGTTCAGCAGCAGCTAAACATGATGGTGTTATCAACATTGGGTTTGGTCACCAATCTAAAACACAGATCCATACAAGCTGCTATCAAGAAAATTAATTCCATCCCAACCAGACCCAGTACACCTCTCCACACAGACAGCCGAAATGCTGTTAAAAAAAAAATATCTTGTGTTGACTATAACAGTAATTTCTTTGAGGAATCCTACATTCTAAGAAAAAGAAAATCCAGTCCTTCTATTTTCTAGTAAATTCTTATTGACTATTTCAAACCAAAACACTCCTTCTAAGATATTTCTGAATTTCATTCAACAAATTGTTCCTAATAACTTCCTCACTGTGAAGTGAATCTATATTGGTTGGCTATCGATCCCTTTTCTAAACTGCATGTTCCACAAAATTATATTTGCCTTGAGAGTCTGTTGTTAGTAGGGGTGGGAAAGGGATTCAGGTCTTTTCCTGGAACATTGTTGCACTGACAGGTTTCTGTTGTGCCTAATTTGTGATGGCTAACTTCTACACTCAGTCTTACCAATCTTCCTGAATTTATGGCTTCCATTTGTTACTTTATTCTAGACATTTGTTAATTAGCTTAATTCATTCAGATATCAGTTGCTTGAGGACAGCTTGGCAAAAGCAGCATGCTCTCCTGGCTGGCAGCTCCACCTGGGGCTGTCAGAGTGAGACTCCTCACTGACCAAAAAATGAACAGTCACTGTTTTTTCCCTTTGCACCAGGTTGTGAGTTCATTACAGGCAGAAGAGACTCTTTGCTCACAAGCTGGTGGGGTTCATTGACAAAGCTTTAAACTAGATTTGAAAGGAGAGGGGGATAATGTCAGGTTTGCCTGTGACAAGCTTGGAGTGACCCATCAAGGTTAGAGGGATGAGATGTTAACGAGGGCCCACATCCTGTTACTCTGAGACATGCTGGCTGCACTGCAGCACACTTGAACTCTTACAGACGTGAGACAGAGACTCCTGAAGTAATAGGAGCCAACACGTAAACACCAGTGAAATACCCCAAAAGAATTAAGGGGTGTTCCTCTAAGAAGGTGACATGGCTGACAGCCCAGCTGAAGTGCCTCTATAGCAACGCACACAGCATGGGCAACAAATAGGAGAAGCTCAAAGCCACTATGCTACTACAAATCTACAACCTAGTTGCCATCACAAAAAATTGGTGAGATGAATCCTATGACTAGAGTCATGGCTACAGACTATTCAGAAGGGACAGGCAAGTAAGGAGGGGCAGAGGCACTGCCTTCTACATCAAGAAGTGGATAGAGTGAAGAACTATCTCTGAAGAATAATCATGAGTGGGTCTAAACCTCACTGCTAAGATTAGACACAGGCAATGAAAGGAACTTTGTGCTTGGTGTCTACTACAGGCCACTCAATTAAGGGGAGCCTGTCGATGAAGCCGCCTTACTCCAGCTACAAGAGGCATTGAGTTCACAGGCTCTTGTCCCCCTACAGGACTTAAACCACCCCAGTATCTGCTGGAAAACTAGAACAGCAAGCTCTGGGAAATCCAGGAGGCTACTGGAGTGCGTTGAGGATAACTTCTTAAACCGAGTAATAGACAGCCCTGACAGAGGGGATGGGATAGTGGACCTGTTGGTGACCAACGCAAGTAAGCTACTCAGTGACATCCAGACTGGAGGCAGCCTGGGCTGCAGTGATTCAGTGATTGTGCACTGGTGGAGTTCACAGTACTTAGGGATATGGGTCAGGCAAAGAGTTAAGTCAGGACCCTGAATTTTAGGAAAACAAACTTCAAGCTCTTCAAGGAGTTAGTCAATAGGACTCCCTGGAAATTGCCCTGAGGGGCAAGGGAGCAGAACAGAGCTGGCAGATCTTTAAGGATGCTTTCCACACAAGGAAAGAGCTTTTGATCCCCATGTGTAAGGAATCAGGGAAGAAAAGCAAGAGTCGAGACCTCCGGATTGGCGGGTGAAGGGGTTGAGAGTACAGAGAAGGATTTGGGGGTACTGGTGGATGAAAAGCTGAACTTGAGCCAAAAACATGAGCTCACAGTCCAGAAAGCCAACCATATTCTCAGCTACATCAAAAGAAGCAGGGCCAGCAGGTTGAGGGAGGTGATTCTGCTCCTCTACTCTGCTCTGGTGAGACCCCACCTGGAGTATTCCATCCAGCTCTGGAGCCCTCAGCACAGGAAAAAAATGTATGTGTTGGGGCAGTTCTAGAGGAGAGCCATAAAAATGATCAGAGGGCTGGAAACCTCTCTTATGAGGACAAGATGAGAGAGTTGGGGTTATTCAACCTGGAGAAGAGAAGGCTCCAGGGAGACCTTATTGCAGTCTTTCAATAATTCAAGGGGACTTATAAGAAAGGTGACAACAAACTTTTTAGCACGGTCTGTTGAGACTGGACAAAGATTAGTGGTTTCAAACTAAAAGACGGTAAATTTAGACTAGATAAAAGGAAGAAATTCTTTACTGTGAGGGTGGTGAAACAGTGTTTTGGGCTTGAAAACATCTCTTGTTTTAATAACAGCAAAAGAGGAAGACCCATCTATTGTATGAGCATAGAATACACTTGATGTTTTTTAATAAAAAGGAGACTGTTATTTGCTTAATAATGTATTTACTCTTTCCTTGAAATAATAAAATCAATAAAGCAATACACACATATACTTTCATATATGTAGGTAGCTGAGAGTATAACCAGACTACTAGTCAGCATGAAAATATTTCATTTTAGCTTTGTCCTATCTGCACCTGTATAAAAATGTGTGAAGTGTTAAGTTAGTTAAGGCAACGCCTCCCTGGACATTTTCTGTTCTAGAGATTTTTTGGTTTGCTTCTTTTTTTAATCTGTGTTCCTGATCAGCTCCTCAAGTGAGAAATGCAAACAGATGTGGATAACACAAGTAATTAATAAGAATGGGAGCTTGGAGCCCTGGGAAGCTATTTGTGCTACAACCTGCTTGAATAATAACAAAATAATGAGTACTTCACTGTTTGTTTGGGGGAGAGGGAAGGATTTGGGGTTTTGGTTTTTTGGGGTTTTTTTTTGTTTTTTGTTTGGGTTTTTTTTTGCCTAAGAATAACAAACAAATATTTTTACTCAGTGCTTTTCTTCAGCGCTTAAGATATCAGTAAGGTCTTTGTAAAATAGGGACAATAGAAAAACCAAAAGACTGACATTGTGAGAGTAAGACTCCACACTACAGAATGATGCAGACAGCAAATGCTCCAGAGGAAGTTTTTGAAGAGCATGAAACTGAATGTCCTTTGATTTGCTCCTCATCAAACCAAGTACACTTACAAGTGCCAGGTAGAGGTAAATTTTTTGCCTTTCTAGCCTTGGAAAAGTCTCAAGACTAGATTTCACTACTGTAAGATTACTTTTAAATACTTTTAAAAGTATTAAGTATTGAAGAAATGATGTATTATTTCTGAGTACTCTGGAAATCTGAATGACAACTTTCCAAAGCTTTTGTGAATTAGTCTGTGGTTTGAAAGATTGGCTAGTTTTGCCTTCAGGTCAATTGGTCCAAGACCCAGAAGACCAAGGCCTTGGACTGCCTGTCTCAGACCATTGATCTACAACATGGGATGCCTATGACAGTTCCAGTGTAAGGAGTTCCTACCTTCCTGTTGGAGGCGTGGATCTGGGTGTTTCTGGTCATGGAGCACCGCTTCTCAGTCATTCTGACACCAGTATTTGTGTGATGAAGTAACTGATCTATGTACAAAGAAAATCTTTTTGAAAGAGAAGTGAAAGTGAAAAATCTCTTTTTAAAATGTATCAGTCCCTTCCTGTCTCCCAGCTTGAACTCAAAACCACTTGCTTCGGCACAACTGGGAGGTGTCACACAACAGCGTGGGAGTGAAAAGCCAAGTGGTAGGCATTGTGACAGAGTGTTGCCACTGAGCTCTTCGACCAGTGAAACTATGGATTCCATTCATCACCTGTAGCTCCTTGAAAATAAATGTCTTTGGGCTCTGGAATTTCCCAAAAGGTTTTAAGCTATTTAAATTATGTATCTTATGGAGGTTTTCAGTCAAATGTGGCTAAAACTTTCAAGTCCCTTACATCACAGACATTTAGCCTACAAAGTTTACTTGCTCTATGCAGACTGTCTATGGAGCTAGAGTTTCTGGTGCTTATGATCCCTGTGATCTCCAGCAATGAAATTTTCAGATTCTCTAAAGAGCAGCTGCTAGGAGTTGGGAGATTCTGAGCTTTGCTTTGTCTTTTGAGTTTACTGAAGGGGCTGCATCTGTGCTAGCCATTTGAAGGTTTTGTAAACTCTGCTGAATATCACTGTAAAGGTTCTTAGCTCTTCATGAGAAAAAGAAACACTGTTTCAATCTGTTTATCAGTGAAATTTTAAAAGTATCCAGGAATTGCGTGTACATATACTTAGTTTCAAAGAGTAGGTCTTTGGTACCCCTTGAAAAGATGTAGCCCACATAATCACAGATATGTTTATGCAGCTGATGATTTGTAGTATGTACCCATACAAAATACCAGAAATAGCGTATTGGGCAAAAAAATATGAAACGAAGAAAAATTATTATTTTTAATGTTAGTTAATTACAACAAAAGCACCAGGCCTAAAACCTCCATGATTTTTAGAATGTCATTCCTCTCAGTCTAATCTAGCTTACTTTTTTACTAATAGGACTTTACTATGCAGATATCTGAACCCAAGTTCTGGATTTCTACAGATGTAAATTTCTTAAAGGAAATGTCTAAGTTATCTTCACTGTCACAACAGATGAATTAATGCCTGTGTGAACCTCCAGAGTAAAAAACTATTTGCCTAACTTAAGTTCTTAACTTTTGTAAAAAATTATTCTGTGGTTTACAACTTAGGCCATTCCCTTGGTTCCCTTTTAAGCACAATTAAATTATGCTCTGCCTAGATGCAGATTTCTGGAACTTTAAGACCAGGTAGAACCAGAGTATGTTGCAGGTACTACAGAAATAAACAGTATCTTGATTTCTGCAATTTTAAGATAAAGATAGGGAATGGTGTTACTCTTAGTTAAACTTACCGTGTTTTTTTAAGATAAGGTGGAATAAATTGCATTCTGGCATTCCCATGTTTGTCTTTAGAGAGAGCAAGACAATGAGCTTAATTTTTTAAACAGATAAAACTGAGATTCATAGTCAGTCCCAGCCAGCTAATTAACAAAAATTACAACGTGGTTGCTTGAAAGGAACCAACATCTAACAATGTGACTACTGGTAATAATTTATAAATAGGTCCATTCTGAGATGGAAACTAGTCTATAGAAATTGGAAAAAGATTTTGTATGGAATGAATCAGAACTATTTTCTGTACTGTGGTGAATTTAGTATTTCAGTCATGATTAAATAATATCTTGGATAGTTTACTAACAACCAGTAATGTGTAGTAAACAGTAAATACAAGCTCAAAACTTCTGTAAGCTGTCTTTCAGTATTCTCAAGCATGTAAGAGATGATATTTGTATAGTAAGGGTAAGAGAGCACTGCAAAATATGTCACCTGAAGTACTAATTCATCTTTTTTACAAAGCATTTCCCTTTTTTGGTTAACTATGTCACTGTTCAAAAGAGGAAGAGTAAAGTTAAGAATCCACAGGTTAAATGGCATGATGCTCATGCTATCAATCAAGATATATTACCTTAACAAACTTACAAAGTTTGGTTCAACTCCCTAAGCAGAAGAACTTAATAATATTTGCAATACCATTTTGTATCCAGGATGTTAAGATAGCAGAAGAAACACAAGACCTATGGGAGACCAGTGAAACCAAGGGAAGACAAGATACATTAGGCCAATTCCAATATTACTAAAAACCTATGTTTAGGAGGTCAAATTGAGTAGTAGGTAACTGTTTTAGTGTTATCTGATAGGTATCTAGATAGGTATCTAGATAGGTATCTAGATAACATTATCTGTTTTAGCTACATTGCTGTTGATACAGAACTTAGATACTTGGCTAATCTGTTGATAACTTCCTACACATACCTGAATTAGGGCATCTGTTCTCAAGTTGAATCCTATCCCTATCATGCAGACATCTGAAGAAGTGATTCTGTAGCCTAAACCTGTGTACTTAGTGTTGATACCAAAGACTTCAGGATGGGACTGACAGATACAAACCAGGATTTACAGGACACCTGTACCTTTTTGGTGCATGGTCTGGAGCCCAGGTAGAGTATGCTAATGGGTCAAACACGATGCTAGATAACTGCTTACACACAATTTCATCTCTTTCCTCCCTAACATCTGAAACTCAGGTGAGATGGAACACGTGCATAGATTCTTAGTAACATTTTTATTTTAGCTACTTGAGGTTGTATTTTACTTTACTACGAAAATTAAGTATGAATTTACTTTTAGTACAAGCACATTGTGCAATTTCTTTCTCTTCAAAAGAAATAGACACGATTTTATATATTTTATATTACTTTCATCTTAATGAAAGACCACTCTTTTTCTTTGAAAGGTTTTCCCACCACTTGAATACAATCTTTTATTCTTTTGTTATTGAGCTGGTGTTTGTCACAAGCATCATTATTCAAATTTCTGTTAAAAAGCAGCTGTACAACTAATAGTATTCTATGGACCTAGGGTTAATAAGACAAATAGTAAGGGAATATTAATATAATCTTTGTTTAAACTAATAACTCTATATTCATCACAAGTCAGAAAACAATTTTAACTCACATAACCAACCAACAGTACACCTCAAATAATTGAACATTCTTCCCTACAAAATGTTAAAACACCTTTGTGTTTAAAAGCTAAATCATTTCTTAGACACATGGTGCCAAAAACAGTTCAAATAAGTTTTACTATAAAATTACTATCTGATTCAGATAAAATATAGTTATTGTTGTGCTGAAAGCAGGAGCTAAATGTCCTTTCACAGTTGTACTCACCTGCCTTATATTTATATCATATATCTCATTCAGCATATACAATTCTGTCACTTTCACCTGGAAAATAACATAAATTTATGCAGAAATGTTCAGCTCAAATATTTACAAAAGCACAGAAGTGGAGCCACCTCTGAGAATGAAACAAGAATCAAAAGGCAGAGAGGTGTTGGAAAATACACTATAAACAGAGTAGCAGCTTGTAACCCTTAATATCTCAAAGATGAGAAAACCTTAATTTAAAACATTCACTGGAAGGATGAAGTAGAAGACTGGGAAACTAACACATATGAGAAGAATGACATTTGATTTAGATATTTGAACTTACTTGTTTGTGTTTTAAATATGTACTACAAGTGGATTTGGTCAAGAGTCATTCTCACTAGTATTTTGATGGAAAAGTGATGTCCTATGTTGGAAATGTGTGCTTTTCCCTATGTGTTTTTCAGCTTTAATAAAACCTTCAGTTTTCTGATGAACTTTGATTTTAAAAAAAAAAATAGTTTATTATTTTATTGACAATAATAATTTTCTCATTTTTTCACAAAAAACCCCTATCAATTAATCTTTCAGAAAGTACAAGGTACAAGCTGAAAGCAAGACTATAAAACAGAGCATATAATTTGTTATATGAGTTTTTACAACCCAAGATCTGAGAAGCTTGTTTCCTGATAAGATGTCAAAGTGAGAAGCCATGAGAGAGATTTGCAAACCTTAGTCCTGTTTTGAAACACAAAGGCATATTTTTATTGTTTAGTTGAAAAATAGGAAAATTTTACAAAAATAATTCTCTGAGATGTATTCCTGAAACAAATACAGCAGACAACTTTAATGTTTGTGTTAGAGACAGACAGGAACAAGAATGAAAAAACACTATTTTATGGCAGTTAGTTAAATTAAGATTATATTTTACAATATACTCATAATATTTTAAACAATTTCTTACTGAAGACAGAACACATATATGAATGTTTGTTATACATTATGTTATATTTGCAGTACGGTAGATCTAGTTAACTGAGTAATAATTTTGAGCAAAGGGATACTTTGCAGTCTCAGAATTACAAATTCATGAAAATATAGTGTAAAATAAAATAAAACCCCTAAATAATGAGGAAACAATGATGCTTTGTGCTGTTTATTAAGTTTAAAATATCAGCCAATGCACAGACTCAGAGTTATTAAATGACATTTTATAAACATCGCAATAGTGAAACATCTCTGTGCAAAGAACTCAAAAAAGGCATTTTTGAATCCTTTCCACTAAGCCATGGCATTCGTCACTGTCATTGTGGCAGCTAGGGATTGAGATCCTGTAAGAAAGTTAGGGCTGTCACTGCACATTCTGTGTCAGAACTGTTTTTCACCTAGTTGCAGTAAGTGTGCATGTTCACAGTAAGTAGAGGAGGAAGGAGAAGGTATTTGTAGTCAAGATACTTTCTAGGTGAATAAACTTTGCTGCTTCAAGTAAGCAGGAACACCTGTTCCATGAGTGTTGTAACTGTATTTTAAACAATGTGTGCTAATTCTTCATCCTTCATCCAAAATTACAAGAATTAAGTCTCTTACAGAATAAAAATGCACTGTGTTGCGTCTGACGAGTTATTTTTAAACTACAACAAGTTGAAGGCAATAGTGCATGAAGCAGAGGAGCAGAAGAACTTAGAAGAATGTGAATATGGAAGTGCAATCTACAGGAATATGCTCTGTAGTCTGAAATGAGACTGGGACCAGGATGGCCTGAAGGTACCTTAAGAACATGTCGTGTTGTGGTAGAGAGGGCATCACGGTGTGACACATTCTATGTAGGTCACTGATACCCCAGGGCTCTTATATTTGTATGACCTGGCTTCTTTGCCCACAATGAGCTTTAGATACACACTATGAAGAACTAACAAGCCTACCTAATTTTAATCATAATTAACTAAATAATGTTGAAATTGAGGTGAAAAGAGACAGACAAACTACTAAGGTTTTACCAGATTAATCCTAATAGGGAAAAAAATCTTAACCCAAATAGATAGTCAGTCACACCACCAGTATCTTCAGGTCATGGCCTTATAACATGATGGGGGATCACAAACTAGGAGAAAGCTGTGCCTCTCTTCATTCTCTGGCCCTGACTAATGAAATGACTATGAAATGTTCAAGGAGGACAGGGAACTGCTGGAGAGGGTACAGCAGAGGGTTACAAAGATGATTAGGGGCCTGGAGCATCTCTCCTACAAGGAAAGGCTGAGAAACTTGGATCTTTGTAGTCTAGAAGAGAAGACTGAGGGGGGATCTGATCAACGCTTATAAATGCTTAAAGTGTGGGGGTCAAGAGGATGGGGCCAGTCTTTTTTCAGTGGTGCCCAGGGATAGGACAAGAGGAAATGGGCACAAACTTGAATATAAGAAGTTCCACCTAAACACGAGGAGGAACTTTTTACTTTGAGGGTGGCAGAGCACTGGAACAGGCTGCCCAGAGAGGTGGTGGAGTTTCCCTCTCTGCAGACATTCCAAACCCGCCTGGACAAGTTCCTGTGCAACCTGCTCTAGGTGTACCTGCTTTGGCAGGGGGGTTGAACTAGATGATCTCCAGAGTTACCCTCCAATCCCATATAATTCTGTGGTTCTGTGAAATGGAAGTCAAAAGTGCCCAACTCTCATATTGCTTTGACTGGTCAGTGTGAATCAGATATCTCAAGGAGGAATAGGAGAGTCTATTCAGAAACATTTCCTTTTTTTCTTTGCTCCTTCCTAGTCCATCCTTTGTAATCCACATTACTGGTCAAAGTGGTTTTCCTTGGAATGAAGCAATGATTCTATTTTGCAGAAATAAATTAGGTTTGGGAAAAATTAGTCAGAGGTCCTGACACCATATTTTTCTGTGTGTCTAATCTACCCTAGTACAAAATGGAAACTTGTGTTAACAAAGCCATTCATGTGTGAAGATTTAGGTTTTAAACATATCTGTAACTCGTGAATAGAAAGCTGTAAAATCATCTGGTTACATGAATTGTCAAATCTTCAGTAGGCTGGTTGTTTTAGCCCATGTCTGCACTACTGTAGCTGTGCTGAAGTCAGAGGAATTTTTACCTGCACAGAGAGAAATGCAGTTATAAAACAAGCTAAGCTATTTATCCAGAATGTTCACACCTCTTTCATAGCTGTCAGACTTTTATCTCTCAGGTAAGCCAAAATACTAGTAGCAGCCAAATACATATTAGTTCTATTTTCGTCTTTTTGTCTCATGTAAGTAAAATGGAAATAAGGATGAAACTGAAATTCTAAAACATTCCATTTATCTGTAATATTCATCTTCCTTAAAGTTCATTTTATGTCCAGATCATGAGGGGAAAATATCTTTTTGCTTGTTTTGTCTGAATAGGACTCTGTGCAGGACTCTGTGCAGGACTGACAGAAATAAGTCAAAGGAGATTACCGTTAACTTGAGCATTCCTTAACCAGAATTTACTTCAAAACTGAGAAGATTAGAAAACCAGGTTTGTTCAACTGAGTGCATAGCTCCGATTGTTTAGTATATAATTTTAACTTCTGAGATTTTTCTAGAGTCACAGAATATTCAGGTCTTTTTATATCTTTTATATGGGTTGTTTTTTCAGTGAATCCTTATGAGTTGCTGGGGAATTGATTTGTTTGATGGGGTGCCTTGTCTTGCCATAAGCAACTACAAAGACAGTGATTTCAGAGCCTTTCTATTTCTTGTTCTGTTGTTGAAACCTTATATTTATAAAGTTTTTCCTTGACATACTGAGAAACAAGTTATCTTTGCTCCTGACTCATCTCTAGTGATTACTTCTCTTATTCTGTTAAAAAAAAAAGTGTTAAAATAGATATTTATGCATTTGTTTCTCAAGTAAGCTATTTGTGTTCACATGCTTTACTTATTTTCTGCAACATTGTCTTTTTCTGTCCTTTAGAACACAATCTGGTAACCATCATAAGACTCTGACAATTTTTGACTTGTTTTCTAGTAAGATCCAAGTGTCATGCAGCAGTTACTAAAAATTACTGAAAAAGAAAGATACTGGTTTTGAGAAAGACATTTTGCTCCTTAGAGTGACACCATCTTAGTGAAAATGTCTGACTGAAAGTTATGGCACTGTGGATTTTCTCTTTATTGTTCTGACATGATATTTTTTCAAAGCCAGAATTCTGGCTGTGGAAAGTTCCCCTCTGTATGTGAATCTTATGCTGCTTATGCTAAGACTCTTCAGTGCATTTCATTTGAATAAACTTGAATTGAGTATTCTCCTATTTACAAAAAAGTTCTTTCATTTCTAAATATAAACATATTTTCCTTCACTTTTGTTTGCAAAGCAAATTCCACAATGTGCCATTGATGATGTACGTCCATTGATCAATATTTAACTAGAAAATGTGTTAAATAGTAATTTCTTTTAGAGGCCAAACTGATTTAGTCATCTTGCTCAAAGTGCACTTTACTAGCTAGCAGAGGTAGCAAAATGATAAAAGGTAGACCTTGGATGTGTCAGGTGCAATTCCTCATTAGTCATCATTAATTATCTGAAAGGTATGAGTTTTAATGCTGTTCTGATCTGGACACAAAATGCAATAAATTATATAATAAAAATATATTATTGGTTTTACCCCTATCTAACAAAAAAGAAGCCCTAGTTTCAGTTCTGAAGACTGTAGTGCATTTCTTTAAGAGCATGGAGGTTGATTTATGGCCAGTTTCAATTCTTGCTAATATGCTTATCACTTTTCACTTCAACTCTGCTCACAAGCCTACTGCCAGTGGAAGTGGATTATAATAAGCTAGTAGGATGCATCTTTTCCTCCTTATATTCCATTTCCTTTTCTTTTTCATTTTTAACTCTTCTGTTGTCCCCAGAAAAAAAATATTTTCCTATATATATCACAACTCTGAATTGCTAGATTAAGCATATTTTAATCTGTTTAGTTGATACATTTAAGGACAGGTAAATTTGCAAAACATCTACTTGGAAACAGCCACCTAGCAAATCACATTAGAGACCTGAGAATCCTCCCCATCACCATGGGACTTTTTTTTTTCTTCTATTGGTGTGTAATAAGTTTGTGTGACAAGTTTTTGGTAGTGGGGAAGCTGCAGAGGTGGCTTTTGTGAGAAAAAATCAGGAACTACCCTTATCGGATAAAGCCAGTTTCGGCCAACTCTAAAACGGACCTGTTGCTGACCAAAGCTAAGCCCATCAGGAAGCATGGTGATGCCTCTGGGGTAACATATTTAAGAAAAGGTAAAAATTCCTATGCAACAACTGGGAGAGAGGAGAGAGAATATGTGAGAGAAACAGCCCTGCAGAAACCCAGGTCAGTGAAAAAAAGAGTGGGAGGAGGCTCTCCAGGTGCTGAGAATAATCTGCAGCCAGCAGAGAAGACCATAATGGAGCAAATATCGACACTACAGACTGTGGAGTACACCAGAGCAGGCAGATGTGGTCTGCAGCCCATCGAGAGCCCATGGTGGAGCAGGCTTCTGGCAGGAACTGTGGCCTGTGGGGGACCCACATTGGAGCAATATGCTCCTGAAGGACTGTACCAAGATGAAAAGACCCATGCTGGAGCAGTCCTTGAATAACTATGGCAATGGAAGGACCGATGCTGGAGCAGATTATGAAGGACTGCCTCCTGTGGGATGGACCCCACACTAATGTAGAGGAAGACCATGAGAAGGAAGGAACATCAGAAACAAAGTGTTATGAACTGATCGCAAGCCCCATTCCCCATCCCCGCTCAGCCACTTGGCAGGAAGGAGGTAGAAGAGTCAGGAATGAAGTTGGGCCTGGAGCAAGGAGGAGATGGGCAGGGAAGAGGTTTTGTTTTTTGTTTCTTGCTATCCTACTGTATTTTTAATTGCCAATAAATTAGATTTCCCCAAAAGTGAGTGTGTTTTGCCCAAGATAGTTATTGGTGAGTCATCTCCCTCTCCTTAGCTTGACCCATGAGATTTTCATTTTATCCCCCTGTTCTTCTGAGGAGGGGGAGTGAGAGAACAGCTTGGTGGGTACCAGGTGCCCAGCCAAGGTCAGCCCACCAGAACATATCATGGTATGTATAGTATATATGGTACGTTGTTATGAGAAACATACTTTGGCATTTTAGATATGGCTGGAATGCAGAGGTTCAGATTGCTTTTTATCATGACTGTTTCTTTGTTTTAAGGAATAATGACAACAGAGAAATCCAAATTTTTTATATGAATGAATTAAGACTCATTTTGAGTGATGAATGAATTAACCTTCATTTAGGTAGGTGAAAATCACTTTCCTAGTCTTTCTGTAAATAGTGAGTTTAGTATTTTCTAACTTGGAAAGGGTGACAACTTTATGAAACCTATCTTTCCTTCTGCTCTGTCTTCCTTCTTTCATTCTCCCTTAGGTTCATGAGCTACAAATTGTTTTACTTGATCTCATTGCAATAGGATCATTTTGCAGACCACAGGTGGCTGTTCAACGGCCCTTCACCTGGAGGTCTACGATGGGTTTATGGGATAAGGGCAAATGAGCCCGAGTGAATGGCAATTGGCAAGGCTTTTCTTGGATGCTTTGGTGGCTGTGGGGTAGCTGATGGGATCAGACACTTGTGGCAAGCAAGCCCCTAGGGGTCTCTGGAGCTTACTTTACAACTTGCAGTGTTAAGGCAATCAAACCTGGAGTACTTCAAGTGGGCAGCTTTCAGGAGCGGCTTCATAGCAGTGAAGTGGCATGTGAATATATCCAATACATTTCACTGCTAAGTGTCAATGAGGGGAAAGCTTTATCATGAATGTGATAGATTGTTACAGTTTTCTAATAATTACAAAGGGAAATTTGTGCAATAAAGTAGTGTGCTGTAAGCAGATTTCAGGACAAATCACTAAGTGTAATATATAGGAAGGACCAGAAAGCTTATGAGTCAGTGCCCACATTTTCAGTGGACAGCATGGCAAAAGCTTAAGATGCTGAAAACATAACTCCTTACTCCTAAGTGCATGTAGAGCTGTTAAATGTTTAAAACAACAAATAGCTAACTAAAATAAGAATAGAAATGTGACACTATACAGATAAGACTTAGAAAGTGAAGACACTAGAATTAATTGTTCGGGAAGATAGATCCTAAATTCACTGAAGTTAATACAATTCTATTTCATGTATAAGGAGTAAAATACTCAAAGCAAATACTACTTGCATTCTGTGATGCATAGTGTTACCCTCCCTCTTTGAGGGATTAGAGTCTTGAAAGCCTACTCTGGATTTTATAGCTTACATCCATTTTCAAATTGAGAAACATATAAGTGCAATCTCTTTTGATTCAGGGACAACATGATACTCTGTGTTAATGTATTAATACAACCTTCAGTGCCAGTAGTACTTCAGAAGAACAAAATAATACTATGCAGAACTTCATATGCTTATGCACTGCAGGCACCTTTAACAATGCATATAACAATCCTTAAAAATGTAGCCCAGAAAATTTGTGTGTACTTGAGTGGATGTCAAGAAGTTAAGTTATAGCTGTGCACTGTTTTTTTCCAGGTCAGTTATCAAAAAGTACACATAGTCTTGAAAATTATATGTGTTTTATAAAAAAAAGAGTTGTCAGAAGCGCAACAGGAATCATATAACTTTAATATGCAAATTTTAAATGGAAACTTGTGTCTCCAAGACATGGGGAAAGAGCCAATGCATTCTAAAAATTCTCAAAAAATGGTTACTATTTTTAATCTGAAGAAGGATTCAAAGTATCAAATGCTTTCAGCTAATGGAAAAGTTTGAGCTCCACAGAGCTTGTGGGTTGCTATTCCCTGTGACATGTACATTCTGTATGTTCCATGGGACATATCCTCTGCCAGAGAGCTTGGCGTCCTTCCACAGAGAGGTAGAGGCTAGCATTGCTCCTTAGTGCTAGCAAGAAGAAATAAAAGCTGACTGACTGAAGCTGATGTGCTTACTAATTCAGTCTTAAAATGCAGGCTTTTATGAAGACGTGGTTTCTTGCAGTACAAATGAAGTGTCTCCAGTGAAAGGTAATGATTATTTCTCTTTCACTTCAGAGAAAGTAACTCAAAAGCTTGCAAAAAGCAGTAATAATGACCCTTCACAGGTGAGATGTCCTGTAGATATAAAATGCACAGTTGTCACCTCTCTGAGTCTTCAGTTGTGGCGTTGACAAGCAAAGAGAAAGTCTAAGATTTCCCTTCCATGTAGACACTTCTTAATTCTTTACAATCTCCTTTTTCTTTTTTTTTTTTTTAACCTCTCTACACTTGTAGCTTTTAAACTTCATATCTACATACAGCTGCAGGAGATGTCTCTGTTGTAGGCAAAGGTGAGAGATTGTCTCCTGTGGACTAATGGTTCTTCCTAAAAGGTCTAGCTGAAGGCCCTTTTTTATTGTGCAAAGTCCACTCTGTCTTCCTTTGATTTCTGTGGCAAGTAGTCGTACCACGTGGGTGGCAGAGTATCTCAGTGTTAAGGACACCTCCTCCCTTTCTTGGGATGAAACAATTTATTTGAGGGCAGCCTGACATCAAAATTCAAATTCTTTTGAAAACCAGCATAGGCAGCAGGTGTAGAAAAATGAAGGTGACACCCATAGTGTTTTAGAGAAACTTCACAGATTCTTTGAATTGTATCTAACAGCCAGTTTCCTAAACTGGGGGCTTGCATTTAGGTACTCACTAGCATTCTCCAGAGAAGAAGGTAACTTATTAACCTGACATACAAACTTTCTAGTTGCTGGAAAGACTCTTCTTCTCTGCATGGAGCCTTACCTTACCTGAATTAAAATAAATAATGTATTTCTTATAAATTTGTCGTATGGAAGTTTTCAAATGCTATAATTTTAAGTTTCTGAGAGAATACAATTCATCAACACTGTAATTAGTTTTCTTTTTTTCTGTTAATTAAAAACACTTTTGATCTTGAATTTAGATTAAGCACAGGATGTGGATGAAGACCTATGTATCTTTAACTTCCAAATTCTCTTACTATATTTTTCTTTCACCTTGAACCAAGATATTTAACATTAGGGAGTATTTTTTAAACCTTTTTATTAACATATAAATATTAATCTCTCCTTCAAAACTGGTCTTGTAATGATTAGTCAAAGTTTGTAGGGCACTGTGGAGATTTTCAGTGCCAAGTACAAGTTAAGTGCAATTATTTCCTTGTCTGTTCTTATAAGAGTTTCCTCTTTTCTAAGACTATCAGAGAAGTAAATAAGATCAAAGCCTTTTTTAAGGAAAGTCTTTAGGAAGGACTTTAGGGAAGTTTTGAGGACTGCATGCTTTTAACAGCTAGATAACTCATCCCTTAATTCTCACTCTTCACAGTCACTACTATCCTACTCCTTTCTCCAGGATGGTATGAGACTGATGTAACTAAGATGCAAGAGATGACACAATGTCATGAGCTGTTCTGCACGTTATCTAAATTGCTTCACTTTCCAACAGCTTTTGTGGGTTGCTGCCATGCTTCTTGATTCAGCTTGGAGAATTAAATTCAAAGCTGGTCAAAACTCAGAATTCTGTGAAAAAAATTCAGTGGTTCTCATTTCCAAAGATAACGTTTGCAGTAATTCATTTAAGAAATTTGTAACATTAACAAAAATCTTCTGTTCTGAAAAATTCTGAATTGAATAAAAGTTAGGTTTGTCTTATTTTAAGTTATATAGCTGATTATGTTTTCACTATTTCTTAACTAGTCTGTGGCAGCATTACATAAGACATAAAATTGTAAATTACTACTGATACATTACAGTATGATTAATAACACAAATTTTGGTTTTATATAAATATCAAAGATATAAACATATCTGCTACTTACTTTGACATAATTCATCTTATTTTCTTCACAAAACTGATTTCTGTTTAGATATTAAAAATTTGACAAAAATGAAAAGAAAATAACTAGGAAAATATACAGCTGTTCAGTTTTCTTATTTTATTTTCCAATCATTTTTCTATGTCAATGAAAATAGCCTAAATGAATTTCCTCCCTCCCACACCAAAGCCAAGAATATTGGTGGCTGTGATAATTTTGTTCCTTCGAGTAATGAACTACTCTGGGGAAGGAAGAAGCCTCTGGTTATATTATTGCAAAGCTAAGTAACCTGCCATCTATGGAAGATATAAAGTTTTCATGAGTATAGCTCCATCTTTTACAATATGTATAAAATGAGACTGAAGGAGCTTTTTGTAAAACAAGAAGCAAGCCAATGGTTCTCGAGGAAGGATTGTTACTAGAGCAACCTATTAAACATTGCTTCATATTATCAACTTAGCATATAACTTGCACTGCTGCTGATAATTGTTTTTACTTATAACCCAGAGGTTATTTATATGGAAATCTTGCAGCATGTTCTGGAATCTTGAAAAATATGTAACTTCAGAACAGCTACCAACAGCTAAGGAAGGGCATGGCTGTGATCCTGGAACCTGAAGTAAAAAACTTGTCTAAGTGGGAATTTAAAATTTGATGCCTTTTAAGTCATTAAATGATCAGAAAATGGAGGGAGAGAAAGTACACCTCTTTGAAATAAAACTAATACCCCTTTATTAGTTTGAAGGTTAGGCTCCTCAATTCTCATAAGATACTTGAATAAACTGGAACTTTATGTTTTATAATGCTTCTTTATTCTCAGCTAAAATACAGTCTTAAAAAGTACCTTAAGTAGTCACATCTTGTCCAACTTCTGGACACAGAAGAATTGACAAGACCCTTAGCACTGGGGTTACTAGGAACACTGCTCTGTGGGTCTTCCTCATTGAAACAGGACTGTTAAGTGATTTGGAAAATAATCAGGTCTAACTGTACTATGCTGCCATGAGTCTCATCTTCCCAGTACCACACACATTGGTACAGTTCAAGAGCTCCAACAGCCCAAGCTTATAGTCATGCCATTATAATATCATACAGCCACCAACTAACTGGTGAAGAAAAATACGTATCAAATCTTGGACTCCAGTAAGCAATAATAGAGGTAAGAAGTGCAGATAATACAACGGGCAGACGGGACAGGAGATAGAAACTGCCACTTCTGATAGAGCCATCATAATAGGTCCCATTGTTATATTGTACTAATTGTTCTAGCCCCTGTTTTTCTCTTATTTGACCTGTGTGTTTTCCTTTTGGAAAGAGCTCTTGTTGTGCTTGTCCTGCATCTGCTTGTGTATTCAGTGTGGACAATTCCTCTCTTTGTTTTGCCAGTTGTTTTTGGCCTCAGTCAGAGACAGCTTTTAAGCTAAATAGCCATCTGGCAACTTCACTCCTCTTCAAACTTCTCTGAATGGAAACTTATTTAGCAGGTGCACACTAAGCCATTGGCAAGTTATTGACAAATGAAAAAAAGATGTCAGCCTAGACTGACATGACCACCCTTCTGAGCAAGAGCATTACATGCCTTATAAAACAGAAAATTGACAGTCAGAGGACACAGTCTCAGAAGCCAGACAGATATTTCTAGATGTGCTAGTTCTTTTCTTTTTTTCTTTTTTTTTAACCACAAAGATTAGTATGCCAGAAATAGAAATCAAAGACAAAGATGTACGAGTACTGGATTTTTCATTTATACTTTTGTACTCTGTTAAATAAAGCATTTGTCGGGGGTGAGGGAGGGGGAGGGAGAAAAAAAAGAAAAAAAAAAAAAAGAAAAGGCTATAATCTGAATGAGGCATCTTCAATTACACTGCATTTCTAAGTTAATCAGATCCAGGTAGGTAAACTACTTTTAAGACAGAATGCGCCCAGTTATTTATGAAAGATGAGTAGGAACAGGCCATCTGAGTTTGGCAGATGAAAACTTTTTTTTAGAATAGTTAAGATAAGGAGAAGACAAAATTTAGAATAATGAGGGTTTTTTTAGATAACAACTACTATAAGAAAGAATACCTTTAATGATGCAGATAATGGGCTCTGATCATAGAAAGTATAGCTTTAGGTGAAATGATTTTGTCATTATGCACACTGTTTTCAGTGAGTGAGTCAAACTTTAATAATAATTAGGCAGGGCTTCAGGCTCTGACTTTTGGAGTATGTTGTGTCAGATCCTATGAGTGTTTTTAAATTCTTAGGCACTAGGATTGTGATTCAGACATTCAGCTATTTGCTTTACCTAATGAAGAAAATAAAATCTTGAAATAGGAATGTGTTGACACTGAGGAAATAAAGTAATTATTGTCATGTTCTTCTAGGAAGCTACAGAGACATCTAATATCAAAATCCTGCCTAATATTGCTCTCAAGTCTGTGTCTAGAGCAAGTATTTTGAATTTTCAGAGTTGAATGACAATATTTGGAGCTATGATTCATTCCTAAACACTGAGTGCTTAGAATTATGCACAAATGTCTCCAGATGAGCTAAAGAGAGCAGAATGTAGCATAGAACTTCATTTAGAGTGTAATTTAAAAATATTTACACTGCACAGATGCAGTCTGAGACCCTACACTGGCAGGACTATGATCAGTCATGGGAAGATGTATGTCTTGGACTCTGAAGAATCAAAGCATATAAGCATTTTAAACTGTTTGAATATTTTTCTGTTTAGAAATAAATGTCATAGGTCCAGGAATAACTTTTAGATGTAAGCAAACACAATTTTTGAATAGGAAAAGGATGTTGTCATGAAGAAGGCATTTATACCTTTGAGACATCAGCTCAAAATGAGGCCAGAAAGAGCAGTGGACAGTGGTAGGTAAAGGTGATAAGAGAGTCTTTGTGGATGTTGCTTCCACAGACAAGGACTGACTGATGTAGTCTTTGAAGGACAGTGCACATCTAAATGAGACAGGATTTTTTCTAAACCAAAGTAGTCACAAGGTAAATATCTTCTATTTCTATCTATAGACACCAATGTCTCTGTTACTAATATCTGGAAATCTCTGTCACTAAACTGAAAGGATGAAGGGAGCACATAAGCATGATAGTACGTAAACACACCAGGTATTCATGAGACAATCCAGAACCAAGAGCTACGCATGTGGCTCTCACTAGGCTACACCAGAGGCAGTTGTCCCTAAGCAGTGAGAACATGAGCTCCTCTGCTCTTTTTGGGGCCTGAAGGACCAAGGATAATCATCTGGAACCTATGTATTTAGCTGTGTGGTAATCTGGTACATGTATGGTATGTAGTCTCAGAAAGGAAAAAAACCAACCAAACAAAAAAACAACAAAAAAAGCCCAAGTGAAATATCTTTAGGAATGCAACATATTTTTTTTTTTAAACACTTTGTGAAGTGACACTTTGTGTGAGAGAGAATTGGAAATGGAAAGCTTTAGAAATGTAATAACTAAAATTAGTTTAAATAGCCATCTAGAGTGTAGACGTCCACATCGGAGCTAATCAACCTGGGCATTCCTGTAGGGAAGGTATTATACAGTCTTTTCCAATATCGCTTTAAAATTAAATAAATCACACTTTAGAAGTGTTTTATTCTCTCCGTTCACTGATGTCTGCTATATACATTTAGGTAGTGAAAACAGAATACGTGAGTAGCCCTGTAGAATAGATACCAAGAAGGAATTGTCTTCTCAGACAATAACTTGCTGAACCATTGTTCTACAGTATTGATGAACTGTGGTCCTGAAAATCAATTTCTGCTGAAGTTCCTTATGAATCAACTGCATAGTAGCAACGGAGCATCTGATGATGATCTCATTAACTGTACCATACCTGTACTTCCTGTAATTTGAGCGAGTGCAATTGCCTTTTCATTTTGTCCCTGTAGGAGATGGAATATTTTGCAAAATTTGTCTTCTGAAACTTGACTTTTTGAGGGACTTTTTTTTGAGGGATTTTTTTTTGGGAACATATATCTGAAAATTCCTCAGAGAGTTTCTTCAAATACATGTAAATGTTAAGGTAGCCTTAATTCTGAAACTAAAATCTGAAAAGTTCTGAATGGCCATGGGTCACTGAAGACTACCTTAATCTTTTTCCTTACTGATATTTCAGAGATAACTAGGACTACTGAGAAAACACAGTTATGAACTCCCTGAGGCTGAATTATTACGTTACCAACTTTGCTTTTTCCAGTGCCTGAGAGTTTCTTCTCAGATATGCAGTATCTCAAGTGCTTTTGTTTGGGTTTTGTGACATACCAAGACAATTGATCCAGTGACATTACCAGGCTCTTACACTGATCTTCACACTTTTAATACTTTACAGGTTGCTGCTATTTTTTTTTTTTTATTCATCTCTATACTCCTTAATTGAACATATATATGTTTTCTTAAAATAAGAGGGTTATATTTCATTACCAGTTGTTCATGGTAAAATAATTCTTAATTTGCATCTAAAACTTTTCATACTGTAAATAATTCCTTAAAAAACGGTTATTCCAAACTGTTAAGGACTTGCACACCTTCAAATAGTTAAGTGTAATGATTGCCACATTTTAATGTGGCAGTACAGCTACACTCTTCAGAGTTTACAGTGGCTTATAAAAGTCACTGAAAGGGAGACTAAATTAACTTAAGTCAACCTTGATGTTTCTGTAGGTGTAGCAAAGCCGTAAGAAATATACATTATTTACACTGTCCATAAAAGATCTCACTATTCACAAAAGCAAAGCATGTAAGGTATTACATACCTTATACAAAAACTAATTTTGCAAACAATAATTGGTAGACTTGTGATGCTATTAAGATCAAGTTATAGGGAAAGATGTGACAACATCTAAATTCTGTGTATAAGATATTGTCAATATGTAGACAAAAAAGTTAAAATTTTGAATATGCACATTTGATTATATAAGAATCTTTGTGATTTAATGAAATGCAGGTATATAAATGGTATGTGAAAACAGAGCAACCGTAGGTGAAAACAAAATATTTTGGGATGACTTTAGATATTTCAAATGGTGTTGAGTATTAGTTTCTTGTCATAGCTTGATTCTTTTTAAACTTTACTAAATTTGAGGTGAAGAAATATTCACAGAGCTATGAAAAACAACAAAAAAAAGGTCAAAATAAATTGAACCCAAAATCCCCAAAGTCTCAGATCTTCTGTACTGGTCTAGTCTGTGCTCATGCTGTTACTAAAATCCTTTCCTGTGGATAACATCAAGACCTTGAAACAAAACTGTTTCCTTTTGCAAACAAAGCAAGCAAACAAACATCAAAACCAACCTCTCCCCCCCAAAAAACCCCAAACCAAAACAAAAACCCAAACAAAAAAAAACTTCCATATACTAAGCTTAATTTTGCTAGCAATGTGAATATTCTCTCAGTACTTTCTCTGCATCTGGTACTTTATTCTGAGGGCTTAGTAGATTTTGCTGCATTTCTGTTTATCTTGGTTCATAGGAGACTACATTGTGTGAGACAATATACAGACTGAAAGCATTAAACCTCAACTAGACCTAGAACTGTGTTTACAACAGAACTTCAGTACTATCAAATATACAGGAAAGTTTCAGTTGCCTCATTTCTAGAGTGTTAACACTTGAGTGGGCATACTTTTCACCTTAATCCCTCAAGAGCAATTTGATAATGTCAGGAGGGTGGCCAGTTGAGGAGAATGATAGATCTTTAGCTATAGCGTTTTCAAGTATGATTTAATACACTTGAAACTGGGAAATGAATCCAAATAGCTTAAATATACTGTTGCATTTTTCTACTGGGTAGAGTTTATATTATTTGCAGACTATCTCTGAAAAAGGTTGAACTACGGTAAATCTGAATATTTTTTCTTACTGAAACCTCTGATTATTTATATGAATATAAAATCCATGGGCTAAAAATGCAGACTTGGGAAAATTAAAAAAAAATGTTAGGTCTGTAAATAATTTTTGACTCAAGAAAAGTGAAAATAATTTGTAAAACATTATATCGTTCAGCTCAATAGTTGATCAAGCCATGTGACTCATTTCTCCATGTTTGATCATCAAGGGCACTTACATCTATATCCCTAACAAAACTCCGAAAGCATGCAAGTGAGGGAGATAGGAAGCTTATTCATAACTGAAGAGAATAGTTAGAAGCACGGGGGATTACCCTAAACACTGACCCCCAGCTCTGCTTTTTGGCCTATACCTTAGAGTGTAGG
This sequence comes from Tringa tobata, assembly GCA_033628505.1. Classification (NCBI taxonomy): domain Eukaryota; kingdom Metazoa; phylum Chordata; class Aves; order Charadriiformes; family Scolopacidae; genus Tringa; species Tringa tobata. Next base: position 6,948,285 of record JAHREE010000480.1, read on the forward strand.
GAGGAGAGATTTAGCAACTCAAGGAACATATATGTTTGTAAAGTCACAATTAAAATATCATTTGTCATTAACTTTCCATGTGGCTTTGTATTTCCAGTCTTCTAATCAATATTCAATCTTTATTTTTCGCTTCTGAGGAATCTTTTCTCAGTTTTACTGTAAGGCTTCTATGTTGAGAGGGTCAGGTTGAGTCAGGGTGAGACTGACAAACCCATGTTGTGCTGTCTGCATTGCAGCAGCAATTGCAAACAAAGTAGTTTGAGCCAGCATCCTGGATGAACTTGTGCATTTGCCTTAGGAATTAAAGGAGATGAAGAATATTCCCTGCTAAAATGCAACAAAGAAACTTGGGAGCCAAAATTGCCCCAACTGTGCTGACTTCGGGGAAGGCATTTCATGTGGCAGGTGTAAACCATTGCTGGTTACTCTCCAAGGAGCAGGTGTTTGAGAAACCGTTCTGGATTTGGATGTACATCAGATGACTGGGTCACTCTCTCCTTCGCTCTTGTCTTGTCCTCTTCACTTGTGGTTCAGTTTTTTTATACTTGCTGAACTCATCTTACCTATTCCTTCACTCACTGAAAGATTATATGCTTGCTACAGGGGATGTTTGTGTTGGCGGGGTGGAAAAATGTACAATTTACTGGGCACACATAGCGCAAAAGCACTTTCATCAAGACTGATAAGATAAGCTGGTTTTTGCATCCATACCTGTTGGTCATAAGAGCAGGAATGGACAGAAGTCATTTTGAGGGATCTGGATTTAGCACATCAGCACATGGCAGTACATAATAAAAGTATTTCTATAGTTTCCAGTTCTTTACATCTGCTTCCATATGCCCTACTGATTTGATGCTGTTAAAACACAGTCTCCAGAAAATGAAACATTAGCACTTCCACTAGGCCTTTTTTTGGGGGAAGCAATGATTATTGAATTTTGTTTCAGACTACACACACAGTGATCAGTTGAGACCATGCGACCTGCCAATTCTTAGAATTTATAAATTGGTCTGGGTATGTAGAAGTGATCTCTACAAGGAATTGTCACGAGCAACTATGATGTTGTACATATTTCTTAATACCATCATACCCTAGTATTTGTCCATAGCAACTACATTTACAGCTCATTAAAATCCTACTTTGATGATATGTTATTAATATATTCAGCTTTTGTAAAAACACTAGGATAACTCACATGTTTTCTAGCAAGACATACCTGAGGTGCTTATGAGCCACTCCCTCAAATTTCATGTAACATTAATACTATTCATCAATAATATACAGATGTATTTATAAACACAGAAGGATATCAGACTCACAAATATGTATCAAGCAGTCACAATGGAATTAAATGTCTATTAATGTTTCAATTTTTATTGTTAATTAATATATTTATTAAGATTATATTGTAATCTCTTGTAAACTGGTAACAAATTATGTCTTTGGTTTTTTAAAAAATATATTGTTTTAAACACATTCATAGTGAGATCTATGGAACTGAAGTAATTTGTGGGACCACAAGCCAAAGTTCTGTACTTTATACTTACCAATTCATCCATCCCATTTATCAATATCTCTTGCTTATTTTTTGTAATTCTAGTTTTATAATATTTTTGGTGATTAAGAGAGAAAACAGTAATGTTAGAATCATGTATTAGGGACTTATAAACTGTTATTATCCAAGATCTCCATATTACACAAACCTCTTCCCAGTAGGAAGATGGTATTATATCAATATTCATGGAGCTCAGGTCTTAAAAACACATTGTGAGTGACATTCATATTCCTTATTTCACAGGACAAATTATTTCGCCCCACATTTTCATCCATTTAGTTCTAAGCCAGCCAAAACCACAATAGTAACAGATGATTTAATTAAAAAAAAAAAAAAATCATTTGGGAAATGACAGAATGTTTGCAGAAGATAAAGTATTAAAGCTATAACTGTATATATATATAGTATAAAGCTATAACTGTATTTGCATCTTTTTCTGATACAGACATTCTATGGCTAATTATGCATATGGGATTCTGTATGAATTTGATACACAAATACTTGGACAAAAATGACCGATGTGGAACGCTGTTGTTCATAGAATAATGCTAAAATAATGATGTTGAAAAGGAAGGATTGTGTGGGGCAGTCAAAATATAAGTGGCATTTCTTGCTGATCACTGTGAAAATCAGTTTGCTCAGAAATGGTTTGTATGATAAGGACTGTGGTTATGTCAAGTAAAACCAAACCCTCACTAGCAAGATTTATACAACAAAGTATTGCGGAGTTTATCATAAAGCAGAAAAATGCAAATTCTGGAAAATAAAATAGCTCTGTTTTGGCCATGTTAAGTGAATTCATAAATGGACAACTAGAACTTGGTATTTGTATGGCAGGCAGTAGGAACTAATTGAGGTAAAGCTGTGGTGATGGGGAAAATCTGCAAGTCCTCAAAGCCAAATCCTGAAACTATAAACATTCTCTCAGTGAGAAATCTTGATGAGAAAATAGGAGAATCTCTTAAAGACTCCTCAAAGAGAAGCACAAGATTTTCAAAATATACACAGAATGGAGAGGTAAGAGTGAAGAATGATGCACAAAAGCCTGGGATAATCATAATGAGTTTTGGCTTTTAAAATAATTTTTGGCTTGATAAAAGGTAGTCCTATTTTCTATTTAAGCATTTCTATACTACACTGGTATAAACAATTTAAAAGACCTAAGAGCCAAGAGAGGAAAAAAAAATGTTCTTCCATCTTCACAGTTTAATGAACTCTGATACTGAAAGCCACTCAGCACAGAAATTAAAAAAAAAAAAAAAAATGTAAATAACTTTCTTTCTCTGAGGAACATTGTTAACAAATGACATGATCACAAAGATCACACAATGGTGGAGATGAGTCCGAAGTTTCTGTATTCAAAAAACATTAAACTTCTTTGATGGTGTGGAGCTGTGCCTGCAGCAATCCCGTGTATAAAATATCACTTGCTTATCTGAAATATGGGACGGGTGAACCTTAGTTTCTTCAGAAACTAAAGAAAGCAACTTATATCTGAATTTCTACCACATTCAGATTGCACACTGCATGAATGGTATTTTGTCACTAAGTTTTCAATTTGAGGCTGGGCTACTTGGGTGAAATCTCTGATGCATTTGCATTAATCTACTCTTTTGTTGATGATCCAGCACTGTAAAATTTAGCACATACTCTTACTGTCATACCTGTCCTTCCTTTTGATAGTGAGAATGAAGTTTTATTAAGTTTTATGGTAGATCCACATTATGGAATCCATAAAGGGAAAAATTTAGAAACATCCATGATTCAGACAACATTCTTTTTTAAAAAAACTAGTTTAACACCTCAGTTGGAGTACTTAATAGCAACAAAGTGACTATGACTCAGGTAATGTAGAAGAAAGAATACTTGAAGAGAAGACTGTCGAAAGATATGAGTAAATATGCTATCTATATGTTTTGTTGCAAATACATAAGCTACTTCAACGCAAAAGCTTTGGAATGGAGCTTCTGACACTTGCCGGGAAACTCAGACAAATGTTAAATAAAAAATAAGATAATATGTTTATTTTATGCTGGTGTTATTTATGTGTAAATACATTAAATATGCTGAATATTTCCCTCAAGACCACTACATTTCTTTACCTTTTCTGTGAATAGGATTCACATCATCCCAACTCATCCATTTAGGGGTTACATGTGAGCTAAGTGTCTAAGGTACTTTCACAGTTCATACAAATCTAGGCGTTGTGGTCAAAAAGTTCATACTGACGCATACAGAGAATAGCAGATTGGTTGCATTGCTCTTAAATTAGTTTTCCTGAGCAGAGCTGTGGCACAGAATGGCAGAGAAGCATTTACAAAATGTCATGGTATTTAGTTCAATTAGTTTATAGCCAACACTTGATTGCTCCTTGACTGGGAACTCTGCTTTTGATTGTTTTCCCCTTGTGCACAGCAAGCCAGCCACTGTAGATGCTGTGAATTTCCAAAATCCAGCAAGTCTTTTATGGTTATTTATTGTCTCTGCTTCCTTTCTACTGTGCAGCAGGGCTGGAGGTTTTAAACATTTCTTTGAAGAGAAAGTGAAAATGCTGCAAGTCACTTGACTTAGAAATAGTCCTTAATTGCCCCAAGATTCTGCCTTTGGCAAGTTTCTACTTTCTAAAAATGCTTTTGGACTAACTGGCTGCCTTCTTTCTGATACACAGGAAGTTGTTAGTAATGGTATTTTTTAAGGCCTGGATGGCCTTCCTATTCTTCTTATGCTTGCTGCAGTGAAACATTGTTAGCAGGATAACCTTTTATTTCAGTTTCTTAAGCAAAATGCCCTTGGACCAATTCACAAACAGACTTTCAACCAGTTTCTCCAATATGATCTTTTTATAGTCTAGTGTAATGTTCAGAGCATCCATATAGAATGTGGAAGATCAAAGTTTTTATTCTGCCTGAGGAAATTCAGATTTTTCTTATTTCTTGGTGGATCAGCTAGCCAGTAGGCTACAGGGTTTTTGGCTTATTCAATATTAGAAATAATCAATATTCCTCCAGCTGCAACTTCAGAGAGAAGAAAAGTCATTCAAAGATAGGAAACACAAGGATTAATAGTCTTTTGTTGTCTGATTTACTAAGTAGTCACATGGAAAGGGGAATAAAGATTTACTGGCTGATCCTAGGATTGCACATGTATTTCATTTGAGCAAATTACCAGAAAAAAATGTGTAAGAAAGTAAGGAAGCAAGGACAAGCACTCAAAATGCTTGCATCTGTAAGTAGCATCCCGAAGGGATGGCTATACTATATATCCTTCCATTTGCCTAATGTTTTGTTCACGTATTGATCCAGATATGTAATGGACTTTCAGAAAAGTAGTAATTCACATTTCTTTATATTGGAGAAGAGGTGAAAGTATTTTTCCCTCTACCAGTATTAAACTTTTTAGGCCTGGCTGACTTTAAGAGCAATCTCTTCTGTTTCACAACATCCAGAAGTCTTTCAAGATAAAGATGGGATGAAACAATTACTATTAGTTATTTTTAGTACTACTGACTTTTCTGTCACGTTCTGATAATGCGAGGATAACTGTAAGGCCACCCTATCTACATATCTGGAACTAATCAAGCAGGAAACATCATATATCACAGTACTTCTGTAGCTTTATTTGAGTGTGATGGGTTGGATATGTTGCAGTAATCAGCACAAGACTGTTTTCTCCTTAAATGACTTCCATCATGACTAAAGTCTCCTCTTATGTTTTGAAAGACTTGTTTCAATGAAGAAACAGATCTTGTCTTAGGCAACATTGTGCTTTAGCTTGTGCTAATGAGTTAGGGAGTATGATCATTAATTTCCTTACTTACACATGAGGTAGAATATTGATCTGAACTACTTTCAGAATAAGGCAGAGCCTGTTGGCCCAGGGAAGTCCTTGCCTCACAGTACTTATCTTCTGGAGAAATATCCTCGGAAATTGAATAAGTCAAAGAAACAAAGCAAATAAACAAACAAACAAAAAAATCACATTTTTGGCGCAAAATCTAGTCTTGGCAAAACAAAAAGAAATTCTACTAAAAGACAAGAATGATTTGAGACAGACACTGGGTGGGGCAGTTGGCAGCCTTTCCTGAGAGATGACATTGCTGATGTCTCTGCTGTGTGAGGGCTAGAGACTTCAGTTCTATTGAACATTTGGGTGCTCCAAGCTATGATATGGCTAAAAGTGTTTCTTTCAGGCCTTTCTTTATGACACTTGTGATCAGTTCTCCAGGGAGTCTTTTAGTCAAAGTCAACATAGATTTAGTCACAGAGTTAGTTAAATTAGCGTTGAGTTTCAAAATATTTTTTGTGAGGGACAAATATGTTACATAGAGGCTTTCTTTGCACTTGAAATCAAAGATTTAAGTTAGGTTTTAAGTGTTTCTGTTGCTGTTTGAATTTATATTTTTTCCTTCCACACTTTAGGTTTCCATTTTCATTACAGTAACAAAGGAAAGCTTTTTCAAAATGTTAGAAGTTTCCAAGCATGGAAATTTTGATGTCCTCTCTGGGGAAGCACAGCTGTATCTTTGCAGATTGAATTGGCAGAGATACTAAACAGCGAGTTGATGGATTCTCCTTCAGACACTCATTTTTTTCTCTCCAAGTGAAATCACAGAGAAAAAAACCCAGAGTTTTTCCATTTGCAGAGAATGTATGAAGATCATGAGATCTGCAATACAGTTTTTAAATACTTTTGTGTGCTTAAATATATATAGGGAAAATATCAGAAAAGTCTTAATTAGAAACAAAACCAGCAGACAAACCTGTAATACTTAGGAAGAAGAGGAATGATTTAAAGCAGAAATAACAAGTAATGCAGTAAAATTATCATTGCAATAGAGGACCTAATTACAAGATGCACTTTAATAATTTTAGGCTAACCTTATGGACACAACAGAGAAAGATAAATATAAATTTCAGATAGAAAATACAGGTAAGAAACCATTTAGTAATTTTCAGTTTACTTGTTTCTGGGTTTGATATCACCAGCAGCACATGGAAAAGTAGTACCAAAATAGGCAAGACAGTTATGCTTTACAAAAGATACTACAAAATCAGAGAGAAGCATTGATACTATCCTGCACATTAGTTATCTTAAGTTTCCCTTAACAAATTTGTTTTTTCTTCATCATTTTAGATCTGCTATCAGAAATTTATGACAAATAAGACCAATTAGGACCACAGATTTTCCTAATAAATGCCATAGAACTAAATTAAATAATACCATCTTCCTCTGTACTCAGATTATTTTTAATTTCTTCTGCTTTTTAAGGTCAATTGTTTTCTTTCACTTCCTGATCAGTCGATATGTTAAGGAACACAATCTTCCTAGTTTCTGACTCCTACACATGTAGCAATTATGCAGCTACATAATCTCATTTTTACTTCTGGACTGCTTTCTATAAGACTTGTCTCTCAGGTTTTCTTACATTTTTCCAACTTTCCTTGTTCTTCTCATTTTTTCATTTTTTTCTTCCCTTGACCTTCAAAGTGAAGACTTACTATTATCCTGTAATCCTGTGTCTTCCTAATGTTCTGTACCCTTTATTTCTACAGACATTGGAAGCTGTTGCATGACTCTCAGATATGATTTCTCAGTCATGCTTTACATTTCTGGATTACTGTTCTGGAAAATATGGCATAGATGGGCTTTGTCGTATTCGTTCTTTGCCTGTCTAGTATTCTCTACAGCATATTTTCAACAGGTTTGTTTGTATATCAAGTATGATGATATTTTTTCTCTTTTCAATCTTATTCTAAGGACTTTACTAGTTTCTGGCTACACTTCAGCATTTGTATATTCCATTCTGTTAAATATCTATGAAGAATCATTGGACATACAGGTACAAGCTGGTGAAGGGCCCAGAGAACAAATCTTATGAAGAGTGATTGAAGGAGCTGGGACTGTTTAGTTTGAGGAAGAGGAGGCTGAGGGGAGAACTCGTCACTCTCTACAACTACTTGAAAAGACACTGTAGAGAGGTTGGTGCTGGTCTCTTCTCACAGGTAATTAACGATAGAAAAAATTCTTCACAGAAAGAGTAGTCAGACAATGGAATAGGCTACCCAGGGAGGTGGTTGAGTCACCATCCCTGAACGTGTTTAAGAGTCATTTAGATGTGGTGTTGGGGGATATGGTGTGGGGAGAACTTTGTAGAGTAGGTTAATGGTTGGACTTGATGATCCCAAGGTTCTTTTCCAACCTGAATGATTTTATGATTCCATGATTCTAAAACAAGTTGGAAATATTCTATTGACCATTTTTAACAGAAAATGTGGACCTATCAAAAATAATTCATCTTGACAGAAAGACTTCATTCAAGTGAGTGTCCTAGTAAAAGAAAAAGAAAATTGAAGAGGAAAGATTTTCTAAAACATCTTATTCTAACTTTTTAACGTAAAAGTTTCATTCATCAATTTGTAATATCTTCCTTCTGAGGATGACTTAAAGTTATACAAAGAAAGGTTAAAGAATAAGTGTTTCAAACCTGAATTTTTTAAACTACTTTGATCAACTTTTCTATTTTGGAGTGTGTTTATATATGTCCCATTTCAGGACAAAAAAAAAATAATAAAATCAGAATCTAAAGAACTTTCATGGAGTAGGAAGTCTTTTTCTGTGCAGAAATAGGTCAAAATAGGCAACTATGGCCAAAAGTGTAGTATCAAAGCTGAAAGCAGTGCACAACTTTGGCTCCTCAGAGTACAGTGGGGTTTGCCAAGAAGGGAAAATATGTCATATTTCTAATGGCATCTGGTCCTCACTTGGTGAGATAAGAAGTAGCCTGTGGCAATGGCAGATGTTAGAAGCCCAAGGCCAGCGTAGTCTATGGGGCTGAGAGGAAGATAACTCTGAAGGGTGGAAGGAGATCTTGAGCAGGGAAGGAAAGGCTGGACAACAACGTCTCGCTACTTTTAGGGCATTGTGAATTAGACCTATTATACATGTATGACATATTTTTTTAATATTAATAAGTAGTATAAAAAAGTATAAGATGATTTTTAAATGTACTTTCAGTCAACATTTAAATAGCATAGAATTAAGATTTAAGATTGCACATACTGTTTTACTAGAGACGTGTTAACACAGCCTCTTCATTTTTTATGTCACCTTTACTAAGACAAATCTTTGCATATTGTTCCTTGTTGTCCCATAACGTCTAAGAAAAACTAAAAAGAATAACAAAAGAATAAAGCTGTAGACATAGAACTGTCTCAAGAGAATTCTCGGGATACTGGAGAAAGGCATAAACTTGCAGATAATGTAGAGTTAAATCAAATATTTTAGAGTCCTTCAAAGGATTGACCAGAGTTCTAACATCAGTAGGAAGTTATCTTTTGTCTCTGGAAACTGTGATGCATAATGGACCTTCTGCTCAAAAGGCTGATCATTAGCACACAACATCATAAATGCAACTTACTGCTTTCACATAGCCAGCTGGCTTAACTTAAGCAGACAGAAGACTGAAAGGGAAGAGAAAGGGGAGATTGTGCGTTGCATGAGAGTACAGGGATGGTACCATCATGAAATCAGCAGAGGGGGTTTGTGACTATGGAGGTATTTTCGTCATTGTACCCTGGCAGAGGAGAGACCAAAGACAGTGTGAACTAAACACAGCTGTGGCATTTGCTCTACATGCCTAGTAAAGGAACTGCAAAGAAAGTGGAGTTATGAAAGTTATCTCTACACAAGACCGTTGGGGAAGTACTGGTGTTGATTGTTTTTGCAAGAAGAGTGAATTAATTTTTTTATTTATTTAACATTAGCTTGGTTGTACTCGTTAAACCCAAAGAGTTGATTATTAGATAAGCTTTATTAATGCAAAATCGTGCCACCTGTTGCACCTACTTTCCAAGGCAACTGTTTTAGTAAATGCTGCATATTTATTTATCCACCTTTTCAGATGGTCTTAAAAGGGTTGTAATCTGTATATACAGAATACTAGCTTTTAAGATAGAAATAAAAGAGAGGAGGAAAGATACCCCACACTACAGATGTTTGGACGTGTGCTAAGCTCTTGTATGGAACTGCTTGGAAAAATAAAAGTAATTTGGATCATGTGTAAATTCTATAATCCAAAACTGAAAAGGCTTAAGGCTTTGCTAAGACAATTTTGAGGATAACCTCTGATAAAATGAAAAGATTTATGATGATGCAGGATTATATGTCAGAAGGCAGGACAAAAAGAAACTGTTGAAGAAAAAGTAGATGTTCTATACCAACTATCATGGAAAGAAATACTATACTGTGCAGTCTGAATCAAACTAATCAGTAGATCACAGGTTTAGGCTGGTTGACCCTGTGGATATAACTGTATTGACAGTGATTTACCTCTTTAGAAAAGAATAATCAAGTTTGTTTCCAGGGAAACCCTGGAAACTGTTGGGAAGATCACAGAAAACAGACTTTTCCAGCTATCTGAAAAGAATTAATTCACAGAGAAAAACATGTAGGAATGAAATGTGTTTTATTTAATGAGGTAAAATGTGTGACAATGACGTGCAAGGATGTTTGCGTGTCTCCTCAAACCTGTTCTAAAAACATTAGGAATACATCAGCTCGTCAAAGTTCAAACCTTGGTAGTCTGTATCTTTAACTTGAATGTTCCCCAGTTGAGTTTCCAGGTGCTGGCCAATATGGCAACCATAATAGGAGTGGGGCTTTTGAGGGATTGTTGTTAACCTTAAAATCCCATAGGGAATGTTCTTTGAACTGGAAAAGTTTTCAATCCCCCAATGTCTTTGAGGCATAGTCTCTTCAAATGACAACTGCAGATGCACAGTCATGTGGTGACGGCAAATGAAAGTGCAATCTCTCAGCTATGCAGACTTTTTGTGTTAGCTCCAATGACAACAGTTCTTAATGTCAACTTAGTGAGAAGGAAACACTCTGTGCCAAACTTGTCACTCAAGATATGGCCACTACTACACTACACTGCATAGTTCTATGCAAACAACTGATTTTACCCAGAAATTATACTTAGAAAAAATATTTCTATCTGAAGGTAATAACCATCTGTATAACAACTAGACAATAGTCCCTTTACTGACTGTTGCCTCTTCAGATGCAGTGACGTGATGGATGAGGATAATGAAAAATGCAGCTTTCTAGTGAAGTTTAAAGAATATTTTTCCTCCTCCTGTAAACATTTCACTGGCTAAAGTTTTATATGAAGAAGAAAATTTATAAGCTATATTTAATACATGAACTGACAGATGCTAAGGTGAAGTAATTTACTTTTCAGCTTATCAGACTACTTTTCATCCTTCCACCACTCATTTCCATTCTCCTTTCAAATTTCTTGGTACTTTTCTACTTAGTGTAATAGATATTACCAGTGTGTTACAACACAAAATATTTTTATTACAAGTGTACTCTTAGTGCACCTGAAAAAAAAATATGAAAAAAAATATAATATGTATTTTCAGATTTTAGAGGAAGAACTAGGAGAGTAGGAGGAGCAAAACCACAGTTTAATTGTAGGTTTGTGATGTGTGAGGTGGTGTTTTTTTTCAGCATTGGGGAAGGAGTGGGAACAAAAACTGAGAAAAGGAAGAAAAAAATATTTAAGCTGAAAACTAGAGAACTGTGATCAGCCAACAGTCTGCACAAAACTTGCTTTGCCAGAATCTCGATTAATGCTAGAAAAGGATTAGCACCACTATTATCCCTGAAAACTCATGGAAAACTCTAGCTATCATTTTGCTGTAGAGACATCAGAAGAAATTTTGACAGGAGTCATAGCAATTAATGAAAGACTGATGACAATCCGTAATTCTTTAGAAGCTTTTATTCATACTGAAAATGAAAATTAAAAAAAGGGGGCAAGGGTGAGACGTGGGGCAGGGGGAAGACATTTACTTCATAGGATAAAATCAGGGGAGAAAAACAAATAATTTAGGTCTTGGGATAAAATATTTGGAAGAGATAAAAATGGACCCAAGAAAAACCCTTCATAGGAAAATTCATTAACTTTTTTCTAGTGAGGATGCTACACACTCTATGTAGTTTTAATGAACAGGTTTCCAAAGAATACTTAATAAGACAATGAGAAAGTAAGATATAAAGGAAAATCACAGAAATATAAAAATATAGCTAGTTTATAGCATCAAAATTGCTAGCCTTTGAAAGAACATAATTAACAAAAAAAAAAAAGAAACTGTGTGGCCATGGCATTAAGGTTTGCATCCCAAATGATGACAAGAATCCTGCAAAGGACAATATTTTCAGATAAGTAATATAAGATAAATATATGCCAAAGCAGCTTCCCCATGCTTCAGAGTTGAACAATCAATATTAAATAACATTTCTCTGGAAATATTTCTGGAAGGATTTTTTTTATTCCAATGAGTTTCTGAAATAATCTTTCATGAGTCTTGCATATTACTAATGTCTTGTGTGTGCTTCTAATTGTGTAGCTATATTACAATTAACCTTTTGCAGAACAGAAAGCCCAGAAACTGAGCATGCAAAAAAAAAAAATATCAACCCTTAATTGCATTCTCCTGTTACAAAGAATGGTTGTGGAGACATTTTTAATACTCTTCACTCCTTAGTAAAGAGTATTGGGAACTGGGCATCCTAATCTCTTATTGCCTCTCTGTGAATAGGAATAGTCTGGCAAATGCTTTCCCCTGAAACTTTCCTTGCAAATTTGGAATTTGCTTCACCAATATCCTAAAAATGCTGTGGAGGTTATTGCGGAAGCATTGTATTCCCTCTGTGTCATCTTGTTCTGGACTGGTGAGCGTTGCAATAGTCAATAAAATATGGCAAAATATGGCAAAAGAGACCTATTTCAAATCGTACTCGAGAAATAGAACACCTGTAACTTACTAGTCACTGGAAACTGGAAATGTCAATACCCATCAGATATAGCTATGAAGACCCATGTCTCACAGGTAGCAAAGGAGGCTCTCTCATGAGCTAGGGTTTAGCTTGGTTATAGAAAATAAAGTGCATATATTACTAGAATGTCTTCTGAAGACTGGGAGGCAAATTAAACCTCACTATGTAAATCTTTATTAAAAATAAGCTAAAAGTTCTCAGCTGCATTTGACACAAACAGAGAAAGTACAAAGTGTATAAAGTGAGTAAAAAAATTAGTTTCATTGTTAGCTTCTGAAAAAAAATGGTAACACTGAGTTTAAGATGAATGACTGAGCTTTTTAGGATTCAGGAATGTCATGGCGAGTATTGAGAATATTTTGATAGAAAATTCTTACAAGGTCTAATAACACACTAAGTATGCATTACTGTCAGTGAAAAGCTCAAATTGACTTGGTGAGCACTAAGGGAAATCATTGGGTTTAGATTTATGAATTCCTACTTCTTAGACTCAAGATAGCTTTTATGAACACATCATTAGTAAGCTAAATACTTAAAATTTATGTTGTATTGTAGAAATAAGCAGAACTTTTCAAAACACAGATAGCATATATAGTTGGTATAGCTTTATTCCATTAAACATTATTAGAAAGACACTGAGGTGCTGGAGCGGGTCCAGAGAAGGGCAACGAAACTGGTGAGGGGTCTGGAGAATAAGTCTTATGAGGAGAGGCTGAGGGAGCTGGGGTTATTCAGCCTAGAGAAAAGGAGGCTGAGGGGAGACCTTATCGTTCTCTACAACTACCTGAAAAGAGGGTGTAGCGAGGTGGGGGCTGGTATCTTCTCCTAAATCACAGGTGATAGGACAAGAGGAAATGGACTCAAGTTGTGCCAGGGGAGGCTCAGATTGGATATTAGGAAAAATTTTTACACTGAAAGGGTTATTAAGCATTGAAATGGGCTGCCCAGCGAAGTGGTTGAGACGCAATCCCTGGAGGTATTCAAAAGATAGGTTGACATAGTGCTTAGTGATATAGTTTAGAGATATGTGTTTTTTTTTTTTGTCAGAGTTAGGTTGACGGTTGGACTAGATGATATTAAAGGTCCCTTCCAACCTAAACAATTCTATGATTCTATGAAAGGTTATGAAAGATATTAATAAATATGAAGTCAGCATTCTTAAGCATTATCTCACCAGAATAACTTTAACTGTCTGGTTAATTATATCTATTATATCTCTGTTTCTAATATATAAATTAGAAAAAATACATATTTATCTCTCCCTTCTAATACCAAAGAGAACTGTGATTTGTGCTTTGACACATAGATTTCTTCCTATTTTGTTAGTGTCTTAATTCAAAAAAGATAATCTATAACAGATTAAAGACACTTCTTAGAATGGTTTGCTTTGTTTGTTTGTTTGTTTTTTCAGTTCACCTGTACTACGTTTAGTCTTACAACGTATAGTTTCAGTTGTTCAGCTTTTAGAAAGAGGGAACAAAGACCATTCCCTACCCCCTCCCCCACACCCCATCCTGATCTCTTAAATCATGTTTTTTCTGATGTATATGACAGTTTAAGATAGAAATTCTCAAAGAACAAAAAATTGTAGCTGTGGAGGTTCATGCAAACTACAGAAGAAGTTTCATTAGTACAGAGCTAAGAATGTGTCTGTTTTCCTTAGTTTTGCTGTTTGCTTCTTACCGTTAATTAATACATGCTTACTTAAGTAGTTCTGGGCACTTCTTATCAACTTTAACATCAATATCAAAAGTTAGGACTTATCTTTGAGAATGTAATGTTAAAAAAAAGAAAACAGAAGAACACAATACATTGTACAGGAAGTGGGAAACAATCATAAGCCAGAGGCTTCAGAAAACATCAGAGAAATGATGGTGCTTCTGTGAAAATACTTGACTCAAACTTGGGCAACCTGGATTCAACATTAAATTCTCTAGTAGTCTCCTGGATTGTTTTAGGAAATCATTTAACATTGCTATGTCTACAATGCCTATTTTCAACAGTCTTAAATACATTCCCAAGAAACAGCTTCCTGGCTTTCAATGCTATTGTGGTCTTGGTACGTATCTCAGCCATAATCAGAGCACCCAGATAACACCTGTTAGAGTATGCACTCCAGAAACCATGCAACAGTTGTGAACAGTCTTTTCTTAAGATGCCCTAGATATTTAAAGTATCCCCAGAAGGATGCGCAACCGAGTTTGTACCCTGCTATCGTATTATGAAAATACACACAAGCAGAAGACTAAACTGTACCATTTAAAGAGCATGCATCCATGATGCCCATGCAGCAGGATAATCTCCTTCATACTGTGAAGGGATCATATGCCACATAATCAAAAAAAGTATGGGTGTAATGATTAATAGAAGCAGAGCTTTCCTCATGTACACAGACTAAAAAGCATAGAGCTGTTTACCTGCCACAGCAGGACCCCTTTTTCCCTGACACGGTGCTTTGAGAGACAGAATGACTCAATTTCTCTGCAAACCTTATCTCATTGCTGGATTTTGTTGAGACCTGGTCTGCCCAGTGTTGCAGATTTCCTAGCCAGGAGTTTATGTCAGAATATCACAATCACATTACACTTTGAACGGTAATCTAGTGACAAACTTATATATATTTCTGAAATCCTTGGTAGCTGCCATTTCAGTGTGTAACTGTAGGCAGTGTGCAGTATGGAAAAAAATGGAGAAAAAACTAACCGTCTTTACCTGGATATGCATATTTCCTCTGCTGCAAAAGTTATAATGCTGCTGCCTTCTCAGATAGCTGTACCATGCTTCCTATCTCCTGCATGCCCTGTCCCTCCTGAAGCTAAAATGCTAAGGAAAGCCTCATGATTACATGGCTTTTTTTCCCATAGGAGGCTTTGAACCCCATGCTGACAGAGAAATTTCTGGAGTTTGCTGGGTACAATATTTAAATATTTGTGATGGAAAGATCAACAATGTGAAGTGTATTGAAGGATCTGCTATGCACACAGCAATAAGGAAGAACTGATCAACTCATAGCAGCATTGACTGAAGTGACCATAAGATGGCAAAATTTAAGAGCCTGAGGAAACTGAGGGAGACCAGTAGCAGACTGAAGATCCCAGATTTCAGCAGAACAGACATTGATTTTCTCAAGTGGAAAGAAGTCCTGTCCTGAGGCCCATTTCAGAGCTAGAGCAGGTGACCCAGCAGGTGACCTCCAGCTGGGAGTCACAGGTGACCCAGTACTGGCCAGGCAGGGTGCTGCACTGCTGCAACAGGGCACAGTCTGAACAGGATGAGCAGAACAGGAGTGATGATAACAAAAGGGTCTTTCAATGCTCCAGTAATCATCAGAGAAGTTGAAGTATTGAGTCAGGTCCAAGGTCATTCTGGGAAAGTAAAATGACAGTTCAGAAACGGCTGGACACAGCTGGGTACAGGTTTACGTACAGCATAACCATGCATCCATGCAGACTGAGGACTGGTTAGCTAAGGAGCTCTGAAAAAAAAAGACTCTGCTGATTGAATCAGCAGTATATGTTGCAGAGATGAAGGCTCATTGAATACTGGACTGCATTATTAGGATTGCAGCCAGCAGATTGGAGGAATGATTTTCCTTTCCTACTTACCACTTGTGAGTCCTATTTTGAATATTGTGCCACTTATGGGCTCCCTGATGCAAGAGAGATATTGATAAATTGAAGAGAGTTGGTGAAGAGATTACCCTTCAGGGCAAAAAGGCTAAAGAGGAATCTAATCACTCTCTTCCAGTATCCAATGGTTGATTACAGAGAAGACAAAGCCAAACTTTTTCAGACAGATTTAAAAAAAAAAAAAAAAAAAGAGAAAAAAAAAAGAGGTAATAATGACAAGTTAAAAAATCAGAAATTCTGACTGATGGTAAGGTGGCAGTTGGGGAAATCACCAAGAAAGTTGTAAAACACTGGACCAGGTTATCCCAAAAAGTTGTGGCCTCTCCATCCTCAGAGATATTTAAAACTTGACTGAATATGGCTGTAAGCAACCTGATTTAAATTTGAATTTAGCCCTGCTTTGACTAACTGTCTTCCAGAGGTCACTTCTAATTGAAATAGTTGCATGACCTTGGAGCATGGCAAAGGGCTAGAAACAGATTGATGAAACCCACATGAAACTGTCTCATACTCAAGCCAAGTTTTAGGGAATTTATGGGTATACCTAAGAAAGGTAATCTGGACATGTCATGTACATGCTGTGGCCAGTGTACAACACTTGTAGGTCAATTCGCTCATTCTTAGACAGGGCCTGCACATGTGCCAACTCAGTTTCCCCATCTTTGTCACAGTTCTGCCCAGTGACCTGACCCTGGCTTACATACAAAAGGCACCACACAGGAAGACAGAAAATAGTGCTGTCATCCTCTTTATTGTTCCTGGGGTGCATCCTTTTTTCAGGGATGTGGCCAAATCAGGAGCAGATCTGGCATTATCTGCATACTAATAGTATCTCTTTTGCCACTGTATAATCATTAATGAAAGTCAGGTGCTGGGCCAGCTGGAAAATTTTCCTGGCTCCCTCCAGGAAGTTTTGGCAGAATAATGTTATTAAGACAGGTGTCCACTGCCTGCCTCATCTTCTCTTCATCTGTGTGGAACATATCACAAAATACTCAAATACCAGTCTTGCCAGCCTCACCTGGACATTCTGAGGAAAGCAGAACTTTGCTGAGAAATTTCTAAGAATGAGCTGAGGGAAAATATACCCCAAAACACATTTTGACCTGCAGCTAGCTTAGTTGAGGTATATCTGTGCACTAAAGTGACTATTTATGCAACATAGTCATGTCTGAAAAAATGAAGTTTATCAGTTTTCCGTAGGCCATCACCAACACGTGCTCCAGCAAAGACCCTGAGAAATCAGAAACTCAAACGCTAAAAATAGCTTCCGAACATGCTTGGAGGCCAACTACAGTTTGGGAGGCCAAAAGAAAGATTTTGGTGTACAGACTTTTGGGACCTAAGGGAGGTAGAATAGAACTTAATTTTCTTTTTGGAAGTGCATTGTCTTGTACAGACACACAATTGGTATTTACACTCCCTTCTGTTTTATTCCTGCTGCCTTTTCCTATATGGAGGGATTTAAAAGTCTTCCACAAGAATCAATCTTTAAGATAAGCATTGTTAAGACGTCTGTCCTGAATGATTAGCACTTTTGCCCAAAGGTTTCTGAGCTGTCTCTGCTGCCTATTTTGAATAATGTGGGGGAAAATCCAGATGTTCCTGAGCTGTCTCTGCTGCCTATTTTGATTAATGTAGGGGAAAATCCAGATGTTCGCTTCAATGAGAAGAATCTCTGAATATCAGTTGTGGGAGTTTGCTTAGAAAAAAGATGTATTAAATGAGAAAATTGCTGGAGTTAGAAATAATGCAAGTGGGCAGAAAAATATCTGTGTGTAGTGCAAAAAAAATGGAGGGTTCACTCCAAATCCAGCAGTAAAGGCAGGACGAAATTGCATTTGGTCATCTGTGCCTTCAGCTATACCTAATTCTGGTTGTTTGAGGAAAAGACCTTGAATTCCTTCATTTCCCATGCCTCATACTTATTCCTTCAGCACAGAAAAGAACACAGGAGTTGGAAATTGAATTATCCCATGATGCAACTCTGAATTGTGCACTGGAAGAAATTCCTTCTGACTCCACTGCAGTTAACAACTAGTGCCAGAGGCTTGCTATATAATTACCATACTCTTTCTTGACTGGTGTTGTGGGGAGAGAAAAGGTAGTGTGAGATCAACTGAAATACGAGACAATAACATGGATTAAACAGCACACAGCAAGAACAGGAAAAATTAGATGGGAGTTGTTTTTGTTAAATGTTTACTGTTCATACACTGCCTGAGGCTGAACTTCTTGACTGTTACAGGATTTTACAGTTTTATGGATACCATCTCAGGATTTTAAAGTATTGTGGTATGTATGTATTGCAAATCTTGTTGAAAGTGCATATTCCCTGCTTCTCAAATACAATATTTGGTTTGGTGGTTTATTCTGCATTTCTTGGAAAATCGTCATTTGACCTTTCTTAGCTCTAAACACAACCATAACTAGACTGATTCATCCAGAAAACAAATGTCACCAGAAACTCTTTATATTCCTTCTCACTTTTTAAGATCTTACTCTGTTCTTCTCCTACATAATTTACTTGGTAAAACCCTCTGCAAAGCCCTGGTTTCCTAAAAAGGAATAATTGTAGTAGAAGACTGAGGAAAAATTCTGTCCCTAGTCATGTTTTGTAATTACCTACTCAAGCTCTGTCTTCTATTAGTTATGAATTTATTTAGAAAACAGCCTGCTCATCAATAGTTTAGTGAGGAAAAAAAAAAAAAAAAAAGAAGTAACATTATATAGAGGTGAACATGTGGCAAGAATTCTATTAAGCCTTGAAAATAATTTTTTCTGTAGTATGGATACAAGTCTTTGTGTCCCTTTGGAAGGTTAATGCAAACACAAGTCATTAGCAGAAGAGTAAAACTTTTTCTCCCTCCATCTTCCTCTGTCTCATGTCACATAAATGTCAACTAAAAGATTGCCACATATTAACTGGTATGTACATTATGCAAGCAAGATAATTAAGCAGACATATTTTGCAGTTTATTACCTAAGTAGAGTATTTCTTGCACAGTCTAATCTACACTTAATATTCTTTGATTGGTCAGATACCTGATTTTTTTCCCACGATAATGGAATGTGCAAGTCTCTGCACACCATTTCACAATACTCAGTATTAACTCAGTATAATACAAGCAATTTGCATGAGAATGCCAGTATGTCCTATCTACCAGGCTGACTAAAATTCCCTGAAAATTTTTAAATTCACACCAATCTGAAGACACTGGGGTTTTTTTTTCCAAGCTTCCTCAAGATCCTGTCCAGAAGTCAGAATTTCAAGCACATTACCTCACCTCTGTGGCAAATGGTAGTAATGATGGTACACCCCTTCTATGAGAGGGAAGCTTAAGATTCAGTTACAAATTGTCAGGACTAGAAAACCTTTGGCAGGAGAAGCTTTTTATAACAAACTCAGAAAGAACTTTGGAGTTTAATTTTGATGGCAGAGTAACTGTTCAGCTCCCTTTTCTTCTCTCTCTCTCTGAAAATGAAATTAAAGAGTTAATATGCTTAGTGACTACTGTATTATAATTGCTTCATAACCATTATACAGTTTATTGACCAGAGCAATCTGGAAAAGTTAGAATAATTCCTTTCTATGATAATAAACATCTATCAAAAACATTTCAGAAATATTTTAGCCATATAACAAGGACATTTTGCCATATATTTACACTTAGTAGGAGAAGCTGTTATATATATTCTTCTTGTTTTTATGATACGAGAAATGTTTTCAGAAGCTTTTAGATGATGTGTGATACAGAGTACAGAATTGCAGAGAAAAAAATGAAAAGACTATCAATGCCACAGCAATATTGCCAATCAGATATTAAATAACAATGTTTGCATTGTTTACTTCAAACAAATCTTTAATTATTAAATACAAGTTTCCTATGGAAAGCCAGAAACGTTAATTTTGCATTTAATAATTAAGTGTTTCCAATTTTATTTCAGAATAAGATAATTCTGGTAGTAAGATAAAGCTAGAAAATGTTATATGCTCCTAACTGCACTCCTTATTTTAATGTTAATATCCAAAATGTTGTGGAATACCTGTACACAATAGCCATTCATTTAATGAGACCTTTCATATCAGTGAACGAACTAGGATCCAGCAGGATTTGTTTTCCTTTCATTTACTTCATTAGCAGCACTACGAATATTGCATATAAAGCTGGCTGGAAAAACAACACTTTTGTATGCATACTCTCTTCTTAATGAAGCCACAGGACAATATTAAATTAGCTATGGAAGCTGATACTTTTTATTGTAGTATTTGATTGCAAGACACCTATCAGTGTTAAGCTACAGTAAGTGAGTACATTACTGTCTTCCATTTGACCCCATTTCAATACCTTACAAGTGTGTTATGAAAGATTTAGCTTATATAAATTATTTTAGATAACAAAAAACTTTTTATATGATATTCCATAATACTAATTTCAGTCCTGGAAAAGACTTCAAATGGAACTGTAATTTAAACTAATGAGAGAACAGAAAAGGAAAAAAAGAACACATCTCCCTTTCTTTAATCAGAAAAAGAGGTAGTAAAACATCTTCTTTTACATAAAATTCCTATTGATTTCAGCAGGGACCTTTACCTAATAACTGATTGATAGTAAGAAACTTAAATGTCATTATCTCTGCAAAAATGAACCACACATTTCTAGGTTTCATATCCGTAAGATGAGGAAAAGAGGAGCAATTTATTATAGCATCTATCAAATAAGACAAAACCTACTACGTAACAAACTATAGTACAAAGAGAAAAGTTACATGCAATTCTTCAGAAGAACTGAAAAAGATAAAGATTTCGTCTACACAACATGGGAACAGATAGGGAAAGGTTATGTATGAAACTAATACAAACAATGTAGCAAAAATCACAACCACATGTTCCTTTCTTAAGAGCTACTTACCCCTTAGTGGAGGGAAAGAAGAGGACAGAAGAGGGGAATGAAAAGACATGCTGCAGTCTCTCACGTCTGATAACAAGTCAGCATAAGAAATCAGTGAGCAGGATCATTCAGGAAATGCTCCAAGTAACAATCTACCAGTCTGTCTCTATGTACTCCAAACAATTTCTAACCTGAAATCTCACAACTGTCTGTAAGTCTTCTTTGCAACCCAAGTCCTTGGGTTTCCCACAATAGCATTAGCCAATGCTGGCCACTCCAGCTCCCATATCACAAAAAAATTCCCAGGCTTTGGAAAAAAGATGGAATTGCACAGCAACCAAAGGGATGGAACAATGGTCTTAAAACTTCATGTAAGGATTCAGTTTAACTCCACACTTCCTGATAGCATGTCTATGCAGGAGAAAGATGCTGTGATGTGACTGGTGATGCTGAGCTCCTGTAAGTGCCAGCGACTGTTCCATTTGGTCAGACTGCAGCTCAATAAACCTGAGTAGTGTGGGCTTCTAGTTCAGGCCAGAAATGTTATTGAAAATGTAAGGCAGTAACTATTCTATTTTTCTGCCTTATCTGTCTTTCTGTCTCTCACAGAACATGTCCAGATTGCCTCTGTGATGTTGCCAAGAAAGTAATGTGTCCCTACAGGGCTCACTCAGAATTAACAGTCCAGCAGGAGTTCCTGTCCTAAAATAGATATGCAGTCATAAGTCTATGCCTTGGCATAGCCAGAAATGTCTTCCTAGCCAGGAAGTTATGGCCAGCACTGGGACTTAGCTCCAACAAACTACTGCAGATTTCTGCCCTTCCCTTGGCATACAGAACACAACTTTCTCTAAAAATGATGTTAAATGTCTTCAGAGATGCTGCAAGGCTGCCCCAAACTGCTTGAGGCAATGCCACTAATTTTCAGGATGACAAAGGCCTGTTCTCTAATGGACCAGATCAGGATATGATTGAGTTTGGAGTGAAAGGATGTGGTCTTTCGTGCAGCGAAGAAAATGAGGAGGTGATAGAAAAGAAGGGTTTGTGTTAGAGTGCCTCATGCCTATAAGCAACATAGATCAAGTCATATATGTCATGTACATGTCATCTATGGAGGCCTGTCTTGTTTTCTGAGATTTACCAGATGGGTATGTGTACTGCTGTTACCACCCAAACATAGAATCATAACATCATTTAGGTTGAAAAAGGCCTTTAAAATCATCACGTCCTACCATTAGGCTAGCATTGCCAAGTTCACCACTAAACTATGTCCCTAAGCACCACATCTACATGTCTTTTAAATGGTTCCAGGGACGGTGACTTAACCACTTCCCTGGGAAGCCTGTCCCAGTGCTTGATATCCCTTTCAGTGAATGAAATTTTCCTAATATCGAATCTAAATATCCCCTGGCCAACACGAGGCTTTTTCCTCTTGTCCTATCACTTCTTACTTGGGAGAAGAAACATCTAGGACATTCTTACTGAGAAGCTAACAGCTTCAGAGTTATATAGGGTCCAGTTAGGGTTACGTAGCTGTGTGCTGACTGAGGAACCTCATGATCTTGATGCTAATATCTGCAGCCCTTCCCATGGACTGCAGTTTCTTCAAGGGGACATTCACCCTGTGTCAGCTTTGGGTTCTACACGGGCTGCAGCATGAGTATCTGCTCTGGTGCAGTCCTCTCCATGAGCTGCAGAGGAATCTATGCTCCAGCCCCTGGAGCACTTTATCCCTTCCTTTTTCTCTCTCCTTGGTGTTTGCAAGGTTGTTTCACATTTTTTTCCCCCACTTCTTACTACTGAATGGCATTTTGTTTTCTTAGACATATTTTTACAGAGGCACCACCATCTTGAGCCTGTTGGAGCTGGCTGGAATCAACTGTGTCCTGCACAGGGCAGCCCCTGGCCTCTACTCACAGAGGCCATGCTGCAGTGTCCTGCTACCAACACTGGACACCCACATCAAATACACATTATATTCCACCAATCTTTATCTGTTCAAACTATACTAAGCAGTATGCTAACACTTTGCAGCATTTCCATGAGAAGCTGTCTTTGACAACCACCTTGCTCTTGTCTGAAGGAGTTTTGCTAAACCTAGAGACTATTCAAATGTGTTTGGAAGTGCTGTTTTCAGATTTTTGTTGGAAACATTGCTGCCCTGTGGAATTGCTGCGCTCTGGAAATGTTTTGGGAGGGGAGTACTCGTGGATCTACCATAACTTAAAATAACAACAGCTACATACGTGGCAAAAGTATACTGTAGATATCAAAAAAGCAGTAAGTGAATTTTTCTAAGAGACTTGGACTGTCCTTAATACTTGTGTGGTGGGAATATGGTAATACTGACAGATATCACTATCTCCTAACTGAACATAACTGCCTTGTGAATACTGATGTTACACACAGTCCCAGAGTCTGAGGGAGCTGTCAAGACTGATTTCTGCCAAGCACTAGGATGTCAGAAACATCATACTAGATGGGAATTATGTGCTGCTACATAAAGATCACTGAATCATCAGCTACTACTAAAGTAATACCCTCATCACACAATTAATAAGCAACCTATGGACTGAAATGCTTAAAACATTCAGTAAAAAACACATTTCAGACAATTTGTACAAAATGAAATCTTTGTGTTTTGAGTAGGAGGGAGGCTGTTTGCTGTGGAAATGGCCTACAACAAGTAAGTCAGTCTACTTTCTGCCATTATATTCTGTAAAAGGTAATCGGTCTGTGGATGCTGAGGGCTGGATCAGCCATCTGCAGATTAAGGCTTCAGCAAAGTGACTTTGTCTGAGATTATAGGGTGCTGGAAAAAGTCTGATATGCTGCTATAAGTTAACTTGTAATGTTAAGGAGTCTCTACAAAAACACAGGAGTCAAGAAAGCCAAATCTCAGCTGTAGTTGAAAACAGTGAGAGATTTGAAGGGCAAAAAGAAGAGATTTTTTTTTAAAAAAATTGGTGGTCAACAGAAGGCTTAAGAAACTGCCAGTCCATGGATCAGTGGGACAGGGGATGTCATGAAAAGAAGCATGGAAAAGGCAGAGGTTCTCAATGTTTGCTTTGCCTTAGTTTTCATTGCTAAGGTGAAAGCTTGCCTGCAGGACTAATGACACCCTGCAGGAGCTAGCATTACCCAGAGCAGTGGATGATGGAGTGAGGGCGCACTTTGGACTGTTGGTCATACACAAGTCCATGGGATGAAGTAGGTGCATTTGAGGGTGCTGAGGGATGCAGCCAACATCACTGTGAACCCACCCTCTACCATCTGAAAGATCATGATGATTGGGGAAGGTTCCTGAAAATGAGAAAAAAGCACATCTTCAAGGCACATCTTCACACTCATCTTCAAGAAGGTCAGGAAGGAGTGTCTAGAGAGTAATACTGGTTAGCCTCATGTCAGTACCTGAGAAGACGATGGACCAACTAATGCTGGAAAGTGGTTGCCAGCCATATGAGAGGCCAGGGGGGACACTGGGATCAGCCACTATGGATTTACACTACAGGAAGTAATGCCTGAAAAAACTAGTTACCTTATGCAGTTAGATGACTGGCCCCATGGACAAAAGGAGAGCTGTACGTGTTGTTGACCTTGACTTTAATAAAACCTTCAATATAGTCTCCCATAGTATTCTAACAGTCAGGTTGTTGAGATATGAACTGGATAAGACAGCTAGAAAGTAGATTGAAAATTGGCTGGATCATCAGGATTGTGATCAACAATGAGAAGTCCCACTGGTTAATGGTTAACAGTAGCATCATTCAGGGATGAATACTAGTGTAAGTACTTTTTTATTGACAATGAGGATGTTGGGGACAGTGAAAGTTTGAGTACGATACCAAACTGGGGAGAGAAGGATTGCTATCTTTCTATGATTTGGAAACAAGTAAGGAAAATCAAGGAGCAGCAGGAGTCCAATGGCTGAATGAGGAATAAAACGTGGAGATGAGCATCTGGGGAGAAATTCAAACTGAAGAAGGATACTAGATCCAAGAACTGTGAAAAACAGAAAAAGAGAAGTGGAATAGATAATTTTTCACCCTAACTTAATTTTTCAATCTACTTTTACTTCTGCATTTTCCTACCTTTTGAATGTTTGATTCAGTAACCTTAAAGGATACTTCCTTTGTTTTTACAGTCTGACACACACAGGTCATGTTTCTATTGTGTATTAGAAAATACTTTTATCATTAAATTAAAGCCAAGGAAATTATGCTATCAAAGTGCTCATTTTCTACATGAAAAAGCTGAAATTTGGAAATTTTCATAATTTACTTTTTTGCTGAAACATGCCCTAAAGATGCAATAGAAAAATAAAAAGCAAAGCTAAGGTATAAGGGGTGTAGAAGACAATGAAAACAGCTTACTATGTGGGAAGAAGGAGCTCATGTTCACGTGTATACTACTTTACATGTCTTATAAATCAAGTCAGTAGTACTAAGTTTCTTAAAGTAGTCTGTGAATGTCAATGTCTTACAAATCCATCTATTGGCAGATTTTTTCCGTAGTTGGAAATCTCCACTAGATTTTGCTGACAATCAGCCATTATTTGGAGGATTCTGCTTGAATTCTACATTTAAGAACAGAAAAGGTTTTCCAAAAACGGCCTGAATCAAAACCAAAGAAGACAGCTGGTGGATAAACAGGTCAATTTTTCTCATTAAGGTACAGAAAAAACAGCCTGCTGCATACAGCTTGCCCTTCTCACCTACCGCAGTGAAGGCAGAACAGTCTTATCAGGTAAGGTCATTCTGCATGGCAGCTCTGCAATTGCTGTCTTACCCTTCATTAATCCACAGGGGTAACCAGTAGGAATCCAACAGCTCTTCATCACTTCAGTATCAAGCAGCATCAAAGCAGTTTTTCAGAAGTCTCATTTCCTTCCATTTTATGTGAATAAGAATAGTGAATTATCAACAAAGTGAAACAAAAAACAACCAGTGGAGATTTTACTGGGAGGAGGGAAGTGTTACTTTTTAATATTCTTTCTTTCTTATTCTGATTGTTGATAGTATGATCTGCATTTGTACTCTATCTAGGAGAAAACTGGAAAACCATACAATAATTTCAGCATTTTTTGATGCTCAGAGATCTCCTTTATAGACCTATTGTGAAGTGTTTTCTGTTCAGAATTCAATGTAAATATGTCTCTGGCTACTGAAGTAAATAGATACCTCTTTATAAGAATACCGTAAAATGAATCAGAACACAATCATCATAATACGTTCTCACATGAAGAACTTCTGTCCTTTAAAATT
This sequence comes from Tringa tobata, assembly GCA_033628505.1. Taxonomy (NCBI): domain Eukaryota; kingdom Metazoa; phylum Chordata; class Aves; order Charadriiformes; family Scolopacidae; genus Tringa; species Tringa tobata. The sequence goes on from JAHREE010000480.1 coordinate 6,974,470, forward strand.
TCCATGAACTTATATTAGCCTTTTGGCGCAAGATGTTCCACAAAGATCCATATTCCTGGTTTGGTACATCATACAGTATGATAACCATTCTTAATACTATAATTTCATACTAGTAAAGACATAGAATTATTGTGGATTTCCCTATTTTTAGTGTAGCAACTTTGAAGAAATATAAACAAGATAATAAGAACTTTCAATGTATAAATTTTTTGCCTGGCACCAGGAAAGACAAAATCACTAAGAGTATGCTGATAAGTCCCCAAATCATTCCCTCCTTGTAGCAGTGCAGTGTTCTCTGTGTGTTTCTCCCATCCATGATGTTTACTCCAGCAGCCTGATGCTCCCCAGTGATAGTGCATGAATAAAAGAGCAAGCAGTAAACTGCCAATTTATCACAACTCTACTAATGCAAACTCCATGTGGTGTTATATTCCTCTTTTCTTCCTTAATGCTTATCAATGTTTTAGAGCAGTTGCCAAAAGCTGTTCAAAAATCTGTTATCCCCAAATGCTATGTAGCTTACCATACGCTGCAGAACTCCAGTGGAGACTGTATAAGCGAAGCACAGTTTGGCATCCAGTCAACATAATTCTTTAAGAGGAAAGAATGCAATTTTATGTAGCATGCAATTTAAATTTTAACTTAAAATATTTTTCAGTGATAAATAAGGCAAATAGTAGGTTAACTACTGATAGGGAGGCAATGTAGCTGAAAGAAGAAACTACATAACATGTATTTTTGGACAAAAATTGGGAAAAGCAGTCTCAATAATGTAAATAATGCAGGAGGGTTGTTGCAGAAGGCAGAATCTGATTTTGAAAGATGTTTGCATTAAACAGTGTAAGATTAAGTGGTTGGAGAAAGTACACTGATACTACCAACACAAGGCCAAAACTATTTATTAAACTCTTACCTATTTGATGTTTTCTCTTTGCACTTAAAGTCTCCTGTGAACAAGTAAAAAGGAAGAGGAAACAAAGTACTATGTGAATGAAGCAAGTTAGAAAAGTAGAAGTAAAATTCATTATGATTAAAATTCTTTACCTTAGCTCCACTACAGAGCTGTTTTTCCTGCTTAAGTAGCTGTAAAGGATGTGACAAGCAAAGCTTTTATTATTTAACATTGATCCAGTGAAAAGCCAGAGCAGAGAAAAGGAATGGAAACTTAACAGAAAAGTTCTCTTAAAAAAATTCCATCACTATCATCGTAATTTTTCTCATGATCATAGCATAAATAAAGCTGTAGGATACCTCTTAAGAAACAGGTTTGCATAGGATGCAGGTCTACATATGCTTTCAATTTAATTGTCGGTGCAAGAGACATCATACGCCCTTGTTTTTCTGACCCCATAACAAACTGCCTAAATAATTTAGGCAAAAAATAGAGGCTACCGTATTAATGCAAAATTTAACTGGACTGTATAAAGCAATAGAGATTTTCTTTTATATATGTTTTCACATGTTGTGTTCAAGGGCAGTACCTTGATTTGGTGGGAATTTCTGGATCTTGCAATAAGAAAGAGCACAAACAATGATTGTTGGACCCACAGCAATTTATTGTTAATTAAACAACTATCCCTAAAAATTGATGTTGGCTTGAAACCTTCATATTATCATCAGTGCATGACAATCATAACCTCTTTTATGCTTTTTTAATTGTTTACTCATTCATTAATTGAGTCTGTTAGGGAATCAGTTATTTTATTTGATTGATAAATCAACTGAAATTGGTTTAACTGAGTTGAGAGCTGTAATTTTGAGCCAGTGTTCTTGCTGTGCTTTTGTGATATAGTACTATTTTTCATCTTAAAAAAAGCTTATATTTTCATTAATTACAGAATTTTCATTAGTGGTCTGCCATTTAAATCTTAGCATATAGCCCCTAATTTAAGAAAAGAAACATGAGGAAAAAAGATCTAAGCTAAATGGCCCTAATGTCAATCTGATTTAACCAATTTAAGTATCTTTTTAAAACATCAATATTTATAATTTTGAAAGAACAGGGACAGAGAGCCTGTAAAATTGATCCATGAGCCAGGTGAATGTGTGTTCTCGGCTTCCTGAACCTAGCTTTGCTACAGAGGAGAGTTTGCCTGTAGTCCCATTCCATGAGCTTTAAAAGGTGGGAGAAAAGTAGCAGGAAGCAAGTACTTATGCCGGTTCATTGCACACCTAATGTACTGCAAAAACAGGAGGTAGAAGATGTTACCTCTTTTGTGATTGTGGGTCTTTTTGGTTATAAGCATTCCAGATCTTACTCTGTTGAGCACAGCAGACACACCTCATCCTCGCATTACCTGGATGCTACTTTCTTCAAACTATTGTAACTTACAAAAATGGAAGATAAGGGCTGGAGTTATGGGAATTTTTGTGCCTCTGAATCAGCACATCTGTATTGATCTTATTGTATTTAAATGTGATTACATTTGAGGCTCTAATTGTCAAGGGAAATTTGTTTTACCTGTTTACCAGTCATTTTCTCATCCTCAACTCATGGTCGTTGGTAGGTTATGTTATAGTCACAGGTCCATATGCATCCTGCTCCAAGCAAAGATGTTTCCCAAATCTTTCCTTCTTCTTAATAATCCATGCACAGTTTGAATTGTTGGGAACAGAGGGGATTCTTTTTTCTTCTTTGATTTAAGGCTTCCATGAACCTGGCCTGTTTTTAAGAATGAAAAAGAAACTGGTTCCAAATTTTCAAACAGATCCTGAAGGTACTTCTTTTTTGTGCCCTTTGCTAAATTTTACTCGATACTTATGGTGAGTGGGTCAGTATATCTTAAGGAAAAAAAAAAAACACAAAACACACCAAAACCATATTGTTAATTCTTTTTGTGATTCTCTTCAAGGAAAGTAAAATTTTCTCTTCTGATTTTTCTTTTTCTCTTGAATATGTTTCAAATTGGCATGATGTTGTTTATTTTTCACTGATATGTACCTTTAACTGAACTTCATAGAATGGTAAAAAGACATATTTTCAAAACACGTATAACCACTCAGGTTCTATGACCTAATTGTAGAAGTGTTTCATATGTGATTTAAACAAGGAAAATTTTTAGTCCTTTAAAAATACATGCAAACAGTAAATCCTTACAGCAAAGCCTTAGCAGAAAAAACAAAAAAAAAAAAAACAAACTTGAGCTCTCATACTACATCTCTCAATAAAACTCTCTCTCTAAAACGCTGTTGTGGAGTAAAAAGCCTACTGGCACATTATAATGAGATGAAGTGAGATGACAGTGCGAACGTGAACAAGACAGCTTTAGAGGATTGTCTGGATGACAAGAGAAGCATTTCAAAGTGTTTCGTGGAGGCTGCTATACTTTTTGGTTTTCTGTGTTACATTTCATGTAGGGGCTCCCCCAACAGGGATTGAGTGGCAATGAGGATAAGGGACACTCAAATCAACTATTTCCATCTCTGTCTCTGTCTCTGTGTTTTACTCCTTCTAAGAATAGAATAATCCCATCTTTTCATAATACAGTGACATTGCTCAGATCTTTCATTACGCTGGGATTAAGAAGAAAAACGGGGATGGAGCTGCAAGGGGAGAGCAACCTCAGTTTGATTCTTTTTGTTCCACCACCTTCCTCTTTGTACTTTCACATCTGACTTGGGAGGCAAACCTACTCCACCTTGTGCTCTTTTAGATTTAAAGGTTATTAACAACTGCAACATTAACCTGCTCAGACCTTATTTTCATTAGCCTAGATAGGATGGAAGGATTTAGCTAGTTGCAAGGAGCATGGCGTGATTTAGTTCTATTTGATGCTTCTGCCTTAGTAAATGTCAGAAGCAGGGAACAGAGTATTAATAATCATTTGCATCCAGTATGCTAACGGCAGATCTCCAAGAGAATGTGTTCTATAAAATAAAGCTCCAAGGTGGAAAGCCCCCCTTTGCTTTTAACTCAGCCAAAAAATAAATGCTAACATGCCCATTCAAGACATATCTGACAAATGCAGGGTTAAATAAAAACACTAGTATCTATTTAAAAGCAGAGAAGCAGTTTGCTGGAGCAGTTATTTCATGTTAATCACTTTGTATTTACTGCAGCTTGAGAAAGACTCATTTGTTATGCAGACAGTGTTCATTGTCGTAGCTTGATCATTAATGCACTGCTGCCAGCAACAAAATGAATTAGCTCTCTGAATACTAAACTGGGAAACCAATGCTGAACCAGAGAGTGGCACAATGACACTTACAGGATTAAAATATACTACCCAGCTATGACAGGGTGCATTTGTGGCCTTTGCTAACTACCATCTATTTTTAAGATTAGTATTAGTAGGAAACCTCTTTGGAATGGTTGAAAATTCTAGGACAAACAATAGTCATCATTTATGTTCCCATGGAAGTTTATACTCTTTCTGGAATATAAATCTCTCATGGATTATTTCCCATGCTTGACCACAGCCATTTTTTTCCCCACCAACAATTTATCATTTATCCTTTTACATGCATGCTTTGAATTTCTGCAATTCCTAGCATACTGTAGACCCATAGCAGCACTGTCGAAAGTACATGAATACAAAACACCAAGGAATCAAAGCCCTACTGTGTCTATGAAGAGATGTCACAGGCATGTGCAAAAGCAGAGTAACAAACCAAATGCCACCTGTCACTCTGAATGTTTTTATACTGCTTTTGATGTCCCTGTGTCACAAGAATAACAGCATTAATCTCAGAATGCTAAGTTGTTACTATTAACTATAACCTGCTCTGCGCAGGTCAGTAAACTAGAAAGAGCTGATTGTATATTTAAAATAAAAACTAGAGGGGGGGGGGGAGTAAGAAAGAAAAAAAAAAAAGAAGAAGAAAAATAGATTAATCAGCCAAGGTTCTTGCTGGATTTGCACTGCATTCATATCTACTTTAGTGGGAGCTCAGGATTTGCCCTGTAATAAGATTTGTTCAGGTCAGAGCGGAAGGCAGCAGCTTCCTTTGTATTTCCTAAAAACTCTGGACTCAATTCCTTGAGACGTTGCAAGCATGACACTCCCAGACATTCAAAAGGGAGGAAAGGGCATCCAAAGGCAATAGGAACCTATAAAAAACTCATTGCATGTTTTAGGAATAGTATTGTGTGCATTAAGTCATCCTAAATTGAAGCTTAAGGAACAAAAACCTAAGCTAAATTGTGCAGAAGAGATACAGATTCCACTTGAATTATTTATGTTCTCCTAGAAAGGAAAAAGAACAAGTGGCACAGTATTCCCAACTCCTATGGGAGTGCTTCCCATTCCAATTAGAAATAAAAGATGCTTTAACCTTTATATGCAAACCCAAACACATCAGAAAAACTATCATAGCCCAAACACCTGATGCAGAAAAAAGGTTAAAAACTACTGTAATAGTTGATGCTGCTGACTGATTATTTTTGTAGATTAGGATGTTTTAAAGCTAGCATTTTATAAAATGAATTGTAACTGGTTCTCTTGTTCTATTTATTTGTGTGTGTTCTTCTTGAGATATCCAGTCCTTCAAGTTTAGAAAGGATTATGTTCAAGATTAATGTTCGAAAATGAAAACAAGCTGTGGGAGAGGGGAATTGTCATCATCATTATGCAGTTTTCTGACCTCAAAAACTATTATCTAAAATAATAACAACGTTCATTTACCAGTGAGGTAACACTCTGCAGTTAATTAAATGTTTGTACAGTAGTATGAAATCATTAAATAAGTATATACCATAAATACTGGAGTTGCATGAATTGTCTTTTCCTGCCAGTTTTGAAATGGGCAATGTCAAGCTCCATGGAACTTCCTCCACGTAGTTAATGCTCATCTCATTTGTTACATCACTCCAGTCAGTACTTTAGTGGAACATATCAGCTGGTTAGCAGTAGATTGTGGTAACACAGGGTAATAAGAAAATGATACTTTATCCAACTTAAAGGTACTGGTAATTTCTGTAAGCAGAATGTACTTATCAAAAGTTTAATTTGCCCCAAATATAATGTCAAACACTTTGACAAATCAAAAATAGAGAGGAAAAAAATAGAGACATGAAGGGAGTAACTCAGTCGATCTTAGAAGGACTCCCAGTGTTGTTCAACTGATAAGGGAAGATGTTTTAGAGCTTGTCAGACACAAGCCCTGGGAGGAGTAAAATAACAACTTAGCCTGGGAGGAACAAAGAGTGTCTGCTCTTTGTTAGGAGATAATTAAGGAGGAACAGAAAGTGTTTGCTTTGTGATCAATCACCATAAAACAGTGTCTTTTGTGACAAGTTTGAAAAAACTGTGATAATGTTGGCATTTGACATTAACCAGCTAACAAGTATCTTGTGCAAGAGAACCAACCAATCAGCAAGGAACACGCTGTGCCTGAATCTGAGTGTGTAGTTTTTGGTTTGTATAAAAGTATGTGCAAAGCTACAATAAATCGACACTTTGCTTGCATCAAGCTATGTCCCGTCTCTCAATCGTGGCAGAGACATTTCATAACCAATCCACTTTGGTGCAAAATACATTCTGAAAAATTCTCAAAGGCGAAGCGACTTGTTTCATTGTTATAACTTTACAACACTGTGCAGATTACACCAAGATTCATCTTAATCATCCATTAGTAAACAGGATCTATGAAATCATATACCCATCTTAGAAAACCATGTGGTGTTGTTTCTATTTCTGAAAGTATTAAGAACATAGCACGTTAATTGTTCATAACACTCCACTAATGATTAAGAAATAAGAATTTTCCTCACTGAATAATTAGTTTGTGTCATTCAAGAGTGGTGGTTGAGCTTTTTTTCCTTCATTTTTCTTAAGGGTTCTGAAATTTACTGAACTGTGTTATCATTTTTGTTTCAGTTGTTTTAGTTATGTTTGCTTAAGAGCCTTGAGACCCACAGGCTCTGAAGTCATGATGGTTACCACTACTATTAGAAAAAAGGACTTCTTATTTAATTATTTTATCTTTCCCCTCCCATACTGAGGGTTTGAAAGGGAAGAATAAGTACTGTCAATATTCCTTATTTATATCTCAAATCAGAAATTAAATATTGCACTGTCTCTAAATGCATATATGACAGAAAGAAAAAAAAAAATGCTGGAGTCTATGCCAATTTCATTTTCTACGCAGGGACAAATCCCTGCATGGTAGGGAACAAGTTTCCGTGTCTTGAGGAAAAAAAAACAGCTTCATGAAATAACAGAAAATAGTTACAAAAATCTACTGAGCCTGTCTCCAATACAAGAACAATTTCTTACAAATCTTGTCGCATGTAACAGTGGAGCTTCCACTGATGTTCATGAGATATTCCCTTGGGTTGTTTTGCCTAATCTCAAAACTAAGTTTCAAAAAAAATATTTTGAGATTTTTACTTTTTTTTTTTAACCCCAAAGAGATCATAAGGGGAGCCTCAGAAATAAATTCTTCTGTCTACAGATTTTCTAAAATTATTTGGAAAAAACATTGGCATTGGCAAGTTTGTTTTATTATTCTTCATCTGTGGTTAAAAAAAAAATATTCAGTACTGTATATTGGTAGTTACGGGCTGTTTGTTTGGGTGGTTTTTCCTTTTCCTCCTCAATCACTGATTTTTTGCTTTCATTCATTCTAGATTTTTTAACTTAGAAAAGAGGTAGAACAGTTTACTGAGTGAGACAATTAGGGTCTTACACCTTATTCCTTCATTTATCTTTCTTTAATACCTCTTCATGTCTGTCTTTCTTGCATGTTTAGTTATTTGCTTTTCATACTGGTACTATGGGTCTCCACAGTATTAACCTATGTAGGACTTTGATCTTTTTCTCTAAATGTTCTAAAATATAATTACACTGTATTGACATTTTCATATCTTTTAATATTTCTGTTATCTTTTTTATGTACTGACATAATGAAAAGCCTGATCCTTATTTTTGTTGAAATAAATACGAGGTAAAAACACATCTTTTAGGTTTCCAATCCATACATATATGTCTACCATTCCCCTTCTTTAGACCCTCCCCTCACTCAGTTTCTTGTTTAACAGAACTCCTCTTTTCTTGTCCACTGCAGTTTTCTGTTTCAGGGGAATTGTAGATTGTTATATCTTTGCTTCATTAGGTACTCCTGACAAGATGTTTCAGTCTGTCTTCAGTATCATAAGTTTTATTAGTTCCTCTCAGTGCCCCATTAATTTTGCTCTTAATTTTGCAAAATTTTCTCTCATGAAATTTGTATTGCTGCATGAAAGGAATTAAATCCCTCACTGGGGGGAAAAAACATCTAACCAAAGCAGTCTCCCAAACAACAAAAAAAAATTGAGATGGAGGAAATTGGAATAAACTCAGCAGCAAATTCCAGCTGTCCCAGAAACAACACAGGAGGATTATTGCCATAAGTGGTTAACTCACAGTTGTCATTAAATCCTACACTTAGAACAATCACAAAGTTTGATAAAATTTTGATTTTATTATATGTGTAGGATCTTAGAATGATATTTGCAGCTCAGCAAACACCTCTCTCCTACATTCCATTTAAAAAAAGTCTGTTAAAGCAGTTAATGTATTCCTAAGGGTACTTACGTGCTGGCGATGCATTATTTACCCTCTCTGCTGTTGTATCTCACTGCTTGTCCATCTCCAGGCACTCTAATACAAGAGATGCTTGACTGGGAAGAGAGATTTAGAGAGAAAATAGAAGGAGATATTAGAATTAGTGGAAATGTGGAGAAAATGTTCCCACTGAAACAGTTAAAAAGGATTATTTTCATTTTTCCACTGTATTTTATCACAAATTATGTGTCTGCTACTACCCATACCACCCATTCACTTTTCTAGCTGCAGCAAGGTGCTGATGAGCAATTCCTGGTGGACCTCCAAGCATTCAGTTGTAGAGGAATTCCTTTCAATAACAAGTATTTTTATAATAAATAATCAAAATATTGCATTGCACTCAGAGCAGAAAAGAGCCATCTATGAATTATGGAATCACCAAAGAAGTACATAAATACACGTCCATGTGTTTTTGTGTGTGATCATTTTTCTGCAACAAGAAAGCAAAGTGGAAAAATTGAGAAGAAAAATTGAAGGAAAAATTGAGAAGAAAAATTGAAGAAAAAATTCCTTGAATGAATATAATAAATGTAAAATTAATTCTATGACTTACAGCAATGTATACCAGCTGTCTCACTCATTATAATATGACCTAGATCTTAAGGGTTATGTTTATAGTGTAGCAATTAGGTCATTATATTGGCACCAGATCGGTACAACAAAATGGTTGGTATTACGGATTAGACATTCACCTATGCATTTTTGCAGTTTTACATTTCTGCATCTCTAGGCAAGTCCTGTAGAGTTAGTAGACATTAGTGGTTGGAAGGTTTTAGGTACATGCCTGGAGCCAACCTCTTGGTTTAGCTTCATCTGAAAGGGACTTCATTGTCATTGCCCAGGAGCATGCTGTGGTGCAAGCTAAAGTGTTATGAGGGAGAACAATGGAGAGATTTCCTGGATGAAAACATTAGTGTAGACACACAGAAACACCCGGGTAGACCTGTTTTCTGTTTGATACCTTGTACATGGTTCATAGTCAGGGATTATGTCCTCCAAGCTCAGGAGCAATGCATCCCAACAAAGAGGAAGTCAGGCAAAAATGTCAGGATGCCTACATGGATGAACAAGGAGCTTCTGGACAAACTGAAACACAAAAAGGAAGGCTACGGAGGGGTGGAAGCAAGGGCAGGTAGCCTGGGAGGAATACAGAGAACTTGTCCAAGCAGCCAGGAATCAGGTAAGGAAAGCTAAAGCCCAGATACAGTTATGTATGTCAGTGACAAAAGAAAGACTAGGGAAAATATGGGCCCTCTCCGAAAGGAGACAGGAGACCTGGTTACCCAGCATATGGAGATAGTCCATATGCAAAAAATGACTTTTTTGCCTTGGTCTTCACTGACAAGTGCTCTAGCCACATCACACAAGTTGCAGAGGGCAAAGGCAGGAGAATGAAGAGCTACCCACTGTAGGACAAGACCAGGTTTGAGATCATCTAAGGAACATAAAGGTCCACAAGTTTATGGGACCTCATGAGGTGCATCTGCGGGTCCTGAGGGAACTGGAGGATGAGTCGCTAAGCCACTATCCATCCATTTGAAAAACTGTGGCAGTCTGGGGAAGTTCCTTCTGACTGGAAAAGGGGAAACATTGCCCTCATTTTTGAAAAGGAAAAAAAAAAAAAAAAGGAAGATGCGGGGAACTACAGACCAGTCAGTCTCACCTCTGTGCCTGGCAAGATCATGGAGGAGATACTCCTAGAAACTCTGCTAAGGAATATGGGAAAAAAAGAGGTGACCAGTGATGAAACATGGTTTCATTAAGGGCAAATCACGTCTGACAAATTTGGTGGCCGTCTACAATGGCATTACAGCACTGGTGGACAAGGGAAGAGCATCTGATGTCATCTACCCAGACTTGTGCAAAGTTCTCTAAATTGGAGAGACATAGATTTGAGGGATGGACCACTCAGTGGATAAGGAACTGGCTGGATGGCTGCATGCAGAGAGTTGCAGTCAACAGCTCAGTTTCCAAGTGGTCACCAGTGAAGAGTGGCATTCCTCAGAGGTCGGTACTGGGACTGACACTGTTTAATATCTTTGTCAGCGTATGGACAGTGGGATTGAGTGCACCCTCAGCAAGTTTGCTGACAACACCAAGCTGTGTGGTGTGGCCAACACATTGGAGGGGAGGGGTGCCACCCAGAGGGACCTGGATAGGCTTGAAAGATGGGCCTGTGCAAACCTCATGAAGTTCAATCAGGCCAAGTACAAGGTCCTGCACCTGAGTCACTGTAACCCCAAGCACAAATACTGACTGGGTGGAGAATGGCTGGAGAGCAGCCCTGAGGAGAAGGACTTGGGGGTGTTAGCTGATGAGAAACTCAATATGAGCCGGCAATGCGTGCTGGCAACCCAGAGGGCCAACTGCATCCTGGGCTTCATCAAAAGAAGCATGGCCAGCAGGTCAAGGGAGGTGATTCTGCCCCTCTAGTCTGCTCTGGTGACACCCCACCTGGAGTACTGTGTCCAGTTCTGGGGCCCTCAACACAAGAAGTACATAGACTTTTTTGGAGCGGGTCCAGTGGAGGGCCTCTAAGATGATCAGAGGGCTGGAGCACCTCTCCTACGAAGACAGGCTGAGAGAGTTGGGGTTGTTCAACCTGGAGAAGAGAAGGCTTCGAGGAGATCTTATAGCAGCCATACAGTACTTAAAGGGCACCTGCAGGAAAGATGGAGAGGGACAATTTATCAGGAAATGTAGTGATAGGACAAGGGGCAACAGTTTTAAAATGGAAGAGGATAGATTTAGCTTAGATATCAAGAAGAAATTCTTTACTGTGAGGGTGGTGAGACACTGGCACAGATTTCCCAGGTAAGTTGTAGAGGGCCCATCTCTGGAGGCAGTCTTCTTCTACTGAACATCATAGAGGAAGTGGCATCTTCACCAACCAATAAAATTGTCAGATGTAGTAGTCCTCAACAACTGCACAGGTATTTGTATACGTCATTCTTCCAGACTGTTCTCCTTTGGTATCTTAAATAGTGAGTTTACACCTTTGGCTTTTTTATAGCCTCATTATTATCAGTACTTATTTTTTCTGCCACCAGTACTTTAAAAAATGGAAATGTCCTTTCATAAATTGAAAGTTAGAGTGCTTTGCTTCTTTTGACACATAAAAATTTAGAAGAAGGGAAATTATGATTTGAAACAAAAAATACATGGTATTGTCAGTTAATATTTGAGGCTCACTTAACAGATGTGTAGCCGTGATTTGGTCAAATTTTTAAAGAGGGAGAACACGTATTCACACTGCAGATACAACCATACCCTCATTTGCACATGCAAATTGTTATAATAAAGTACCACATGCTCAGAAAAGTGCTCCAGTTTCTTTGAGCAATGAGAATGGTTTCACATATTTATATTATTTAAGTGATCCTCTGAGCTGTATTTGAAAAACAATAACAGAAAGAAAATGCCTTTCTTTTTTGGGGGTCTTAGTCAGTCATCTTCAGCACTAAAATTAATAATCCATATATCTGAGTTTACGTGCTCTTTTTTGCTGTACTGGAAAGACATTTTAATCTGGCATCTGTCTCTCATTCTCACTTAGGAGCATAGCTTCACACAAGTATTTATGCCACACTCATCACTGCCATAACTCCAGGATTTTTAGGTTTTTGTTTTTGTTGATTTTTATCTCACACACCTATATTCATACAGAGAGTTAAGGACTCAGTTTCAGTTCAGGGAAGCAAAGAGGCACTACTACAGAGTAGTTCAGCCGTTCAGCGTAGGGTGCTATGGAGGAATGTGGGTATCAACTTCCCAACTCATCTCAGCACTGGCTTTGAAGGGATCCAAATTGCAGGGAATCTCAGGTGGCACCAGGTAACAGCGTATGAGAAACATGTGAACCCCAGGTGACTAGCCTGAAGTAGGTATTTAGTGTCTAAGCATGAAGACATCTACTATTGGTTTGAAGGCCTTTGAGCAACTTCTCCAGCCTTAAGCTGCACCTCCAGGAGGACAAGGACAGCCCCTGTTGTATCTGCCAGACATCTGTGAATGTCTCAGGTACCTCTAGAAGTATTACAAATAGCATAAGACATATATGTTTGGACTACTAGAACTGTAGCACATGTTTGGTTCCCTAGAACTAGGTGTTCTGAATTAGTGAATTTCTTGAAATAAGAAAGACAGTTGAGGTAGAGTGAGGGAATTGAAATCAGGTATCCACATCTTCATTTAGTATCTAATCACCAAACTGTATTTCTTTACCAGATGTCCACTTATAACATCAAAAAAACCTATATTACTACCTCTAGGAGTAAGCTGGTCACTTAATACTAGTCTCTCAGGAACTTCGATTTCTTGAATCACCTCCTACAACAGAATAATTGCCCAGCTCTTACCTTTTTGTTCTGTTGTATTATCACTCTGTGCTGCAGCAGTTTTATCGACTGAAAATAAAGAACAAACAGGATGGATCTGTGCTCTACACATTCTTCTTTTCTACTCACCTTAACTGACCTGTAGATTCTGGATTTTGAGTGTTGAGCTTAAACACAATTAAATCAAATTAAATTAAATTAAATTAGTTTTGTAACCTAAAGGATAATAGTGCTGAAATAAGTGCATTAATATGAAAATTACAAGACAGTGAATTTGAAAAGAATGAAGTTTTGTCCATTTTACCTTTTGACCTTTTCTTAAGACTAAAATGATTAATCTCTTGGAGAAGATCAAAGAATTACAGAATCATAATGTGTAGAGAATAGATTTGGTAAAAGAAACAGACCTAAGTGTAGCAATACAATTCTATGGTGATTTAGTTTACAGATAGAAATATGCAGGTCAGAAGGGGCATAAAGAATGACCAATAAAATCCTTGTTATATCAGTTGACAATTAGAACAAAGAGTTTATTTACTACATGTACGTCTTTTCTACAGAGAACAATCTCTCTAAACTAACATTTTCATACACTGTGAAAAACATATGTCAACTCCATGTGAAGTTCATTAACTGCAAAGATTCTGTTTACACTTCAACAGGACATTTCCTGTAAAGTACTTGTCCCTTAGATGTCAATTAAATTAAAAGTTATTAAAATTTCTGGCAGAATCTAAGGTTGCTTTTTGTTAACTTTGCTAAGAAGAACAATTTCAAAAGATCTTAAATTGGATAATATGTTGTATCTTGGAGTTTTCTTGTCCTCTGTTTAGTTGCTTCTATTTAGTCTGTCTCTGTACTACAGACCAAGTAGAACTACCATGAAATATATATCAACTATTTAAAAGTCTGCCTTTAAAAAAAGAGTTTTTTATGCTGCAGAATAAGCTGTAATTTTTAGTTTCCAACTCGTTTAAAATGTAATTTTTTAAAATTTATATTTTAGGACTGATGATCCTGTGGACACAACATATAGTAAGAGAAATTGTGTTTAGGAAAAGTTTTAGGTTTATGACTTAATTCTAAGTGGAGATGAGTACTACACAGTGCAAAGAGAGGAGAAAAAAACCAAACCAACAAAAAAAAAAAACAAAAAACCCAAAAGGAATCTTTTGCCAGTCATCCTTGTAGCTATCATTAATTTTACTTTCAGCCACTATTTCACAGGAACCAGCCTGTGTAGGTGGGGAATGTCTGAAAAAAGAACATTTAACCAGATTAATAAATGGCTTCATTACGTAGAACTATTTGTTGAATCCATGGTGAAACAACAGTTATCTTGGTGATAGGAGCTGTCTGAACTCCACTTACTCTATGCAGTAAATTTCAGGACAGAATGAGGCAGGGACTATCTAAACTGTTTAAACTTATCATAAAATACAGTAACTATTAACACTCCAGTAGCAAAGGAGTGAATCAAACATTATTTTGGCCAATTTCTGACTGTTCATCTTGTGTAGCTGCAAAGAGTGAAAGATGTAGAACACCTCTCTGTGATAATCAGGCAAAGTATTTTGGCCTAGTGTTTACGCAGCAGAATCCTGTGGGTTTCTACACATTTCTAGGAGTATTTGGTAGACAGCTGTGTGCCCACACACCCTTTATTATTTTAATCACACTTAAAGGCTACAAAGGCATAAAAGGCATCAGCACTAATTTTGTACTGCGTATCCTTGGTTTACTTTGTCAGGTTTTTTCCATTTGACTGCAGTGAGTTACAATGTAACTAAATGCAACTAAAATAGGATAGAAAGCCATGGCTAGGGTATCATTTGGGAAGGTGCCATTTGCACTCATCAGGTCAAGTTGTACAGGTAGAGTGTGAAAACTGAGGGCCTAAGATTAAAAGCTCTCTGAATACTTAGAAGTTTTCCGTCTAGGTGGCAATGAGGCTCTGTCCTCAGTGGTAGTTCAGGGAGGGTAGGTGGACTGAGGCACAGACTCTGAAGAATATTTTTTAGGCAGATAGATTGACCTTAGCTCTAATGGAGAGAGCAATATTCATACAAAGATACAAATACATGACTTTATTTGCACTTGTTTTTCTGCTTTAACTCCTCTCTCCATGTGATGTGTTCCTTTGAGAAAATATTTTGTAAAGCCATCTAGATGGTGTCCATGGCCAATGTTACCAGACACCAGAGTGAAATTTCCTATGGGTAACTGTGTAGTAGAAATAAATACTTCTTTAAAACAAAAAGAACACCACTAAGATCAGTTTTTTATCAGCACAGTAAGGCTTCAGGAGTCCACCAAGCCAAACATGAAGAAAGCAAAGTATATGCTGTTCACTTCAGTGCAGTGAAATAATAATCTTCAATTGGAAGGGACTAGGATGAAATAAAATGTGTTTGTTTCCTAGTTCATTAAAATCTTCACCGTTTTGTGCTAGTATCCAATCCAATACAGAAAATGGTTCTGCAACACTGTACTGCAAATAGGAGAAGAGTGAAGGCTTCACTGTGTGAAGCATTGGCACAAGCTAAGTAATAAAAGTGTATGAGCCAAGATTCCTGAGAGGAAAAAGTAGTGCCCAGAATGTAGGAATGAATTTTGAAATACTATATAATAATTTTATTATCTTTGGAAATAATTATCTCATTTTTGTGTGACTGTTGATTCATTTTTTTATTTTTTTTTAATACACAGCCTCAAAAAAATTTTATTGTCATTCTCATATGCTGTGACATTTTATGAAATCTGAAGAATTTAGGTTCCCACAACTACAGGATTTGGAACTTGAAAAATCTGGAAAAGTTTATGGTCAGCCATACTTCCGTCCTAAATGACCAAGATATGCCTCCTGTATAATAAAAAAACAACAGGTTGCCCACACACTTAAAGCCCAAATAAATAAATAAGCCCTATAAAATAGGTAGAAAACACAACCTTTCCAATATACTTTAAAATTGCTCAAAAGGATTGTTAAATTTTGATTTTTTTTGTTCTTATTTTTTTTGCTTTAGAAAATAGACATGTAAATGAAAAATAACGTCATCAGGTATTTCTATCTGAAAAATGACTAGCATTTGACTCAAGAAACAAAGATATCATTGTGCTTGGAAGCATACATGCAGTCTAGAGAGCTTGTGTTTTTTCCCAGTAAGGTTGGACACAAATAGAAAATGAATGCAACGAGAAATAGTGGATTTTGGAGATTAATCTCTTGATAAATATTCAGCCTAAGAATCATCTTCCTCCGATCACCCCCATTTCTTCCTATTGGGTGGTCCCACAGCCACCATTCAGTCACATGCCTAATTTCCCAAATGCTGGTAAATAAGGAATACTGAACATGTCTTACCCTGACGCAAATCTGCAAAAGGGATTGGGATGCAGCCGGGCACTCCCAAGTGTAAAGTCTCAAATATGAACACAGCATTAGTAAGCTGTAATCATGAATAAAAATTAGAGGAAACTAAAAGAAATGCTGAAAGTTGGATTGCAGTTCTAACATGTCTCTCAGAATATTTACCATACATTGATGGAGACTGAGGGAAATAACTGAAGTTTGGAGAAAGGCAAATGTTGCACCCACCTCCTGAAACAGCCACTAATCACACAGGAATCAGTCCCTGGGAAAATCATGGAGCAAGTTCCTCTTGGAGCACTTTTAGGGGCATGTGGAGCAGTCATCATGGATTTTTTGAGGGTAAATCACTGACTCATTTAAACAAGAATCTCCAAAGTGATCCTGAAGGTTTATGGATGACAAAGGCCTTCAAAGAACTACACAATATTCACGGTTGGAAGGGACCTTTGATATCATTGAGTCCAACCACCAAAAAACCCAAACCAAACCAAAACTCAAAAAAACCCCACCACACACCACACTCACCCACAAACAGACACAAACCAACAATCTCGGGTGCTAGAGTATGCCCTGAATTGCCACGTCTACACGTTTCCTAAATACCTCCAGGGATGGCGACTCCACCACCTCCCCGGGCAGGCTGTTCCAGTGCCTGACCACTCTCTCAGTAAACTAGTTCTTCCTAATATCTAATCTAAACCTCCCCTGCCGCAACTCTAGACCATTTCCTCTGGTCCTGTTGCTATTCCCTTGGGAGAAGAGCCCAACACCCACCTCTCTACAACCTCCTTTCAGGTTGATTTTAATAAGTAAGATTTTAAGGGCCTGTCCACAAGCAATGAAAATGTATTACTGCATGAATAATTTTCACGTATGGCACTGTCTTAAGAACTATTCAGCATTGTAAATGTGTTCTTCTTAGTGCAATTATAAAACTTACAAAGAGCACCATTAGTGAGATATTTTTATGTAAGTTCATATTGTTCAGTTATTTGATTGCAGAAGGTAAAAATAGGTATTCTAGAGAAAATCCAAGGAGAAAAAAAATTATAAAAATCTAGTACAACACACATTCCCTCATTCATGTTGGGTATGAGAGAACTGTTCTTCATAGGAGCTACTGTGCAATAGCACTGAAGATCTCGACCAAAGTCTTGGAACACAGGTGGAAATGGGGAACTGTAGAAATTCTTCATTTGAAGATTCAAATAGAGATTGTCTTTTTCATTTTGCATATTGAAGATAACAATTTTGATGCACAGGTAGATCCAGGCAGTATTCCTAGTCTAAAGATGGAGTAGGACCAAAACATAACTTTGAAATGTCTATTTAGAGGTTTTTGTCTGTTAACAGAAATGTTTTTTACTTTCTCTGAGCTTTTCAGCCCATCCTGCTAAAACTCACAAAAAATCATCTAGGTACAACCCTATAATCCAACATTTCTTCCAAAAATAATTTAAGATCAATATTTCAAAATGTTACCTTTCCAAAATAATATCTGACAGACACTAATTATCCCTGTGAGTAGAAGGATGCTAGATTAAATTAGATATCAATAATGTTTTCTATATTTTTGCATTTTAAAACATAGCATACATCATATTCTGTTTCTTACTGAACTCCTATTTCAAAAATACTTCTAACAGAGTGAGACAACCACATGTAAGAAAAAACCAATACTCTTAAACCTTAATTTATTATGACTCATAACCCTTTCATTCTTCAAGACTGGTTTAGAGAGAAGTTACAGGTTGTGTGTGGACCTAGCAATCATAGTGTAACAAACCAAATAACCAACCAATTCTGAAGAAAAATGCTGTCTGTGTAAAAATGAAGGGGAGACAATTCTGACTTGAGTCCAGAGGCTTCTAGATGTTGTGTTTAGGGTCAAAGGTCCCTGTTAACTCTATGAATTTATGAGACTTGATCAAGAATTTTGAAACATTGCTGTACTAGTTAAACATTGGAGAGATATCTGAAATATTTTCTAAAAGATACACAGAAGTGATGAGGACAGATTTTTTTCTCATCTTGACTTAGAATTTAAGCTCATTGCATATTTTTCTGTCTAATCCTGTTATGAAAGAGCTTGCTTGGATGAGGTGGAGCCAAATGAAATTCACTTAGAGTTAGGCAGGAGAACCATGGCTCATCCTACCAGTGAGACACTTGCCCATGACAGAAGAGTGGGACAAGTCCAATCCACACAAACCCAATCCTATTCCTCTCCAGGACTAGGACAGGCCTGGAGGGAAGCTCATTTCATCACATGGCAACAAAGAAACATCTGTAGCAATTAGATGGATATGGATATGATTAAATATAACTATAAATATATGTATATGTTTATAAAATAAATTAGTCTGTGTTGACTGTATGATTCTATCATTTCCTCATGATCCAGTACTGCAATCTCATACCCATCAAGAAGTATAAGAAATTCTCTTATAGTAATGGTTCATTATCTCCAATTAATAAAGTCTGATAGTCCTCTGTATTGTTACAACGCATCTCCATAATACAACCTTCAGTTTTCCATTAGTGCAAAATGTTGTTTACACAATGAATAAAATTCCCACTGCATATCTTTTTGCTTTATGTCTTCTTACAGCAGAACAAGTTGAAAACATAGAATCTGAATACTTAATTATACTCACTAACATAATGAAAACAAACGCCAATTAAACTCAAATTGTTAAAAGTTTTTACTATTAATTGGTGCCTTTGGTTTTTGAGGTTTCTTGATTCATGTATGTGCAAACATTTTTTAGTTTCAAGCAGTTGTCATAATTTTTTTTTATGGTGTCTTTCTTTTCTTTCATGAACAGATGGAAATGCAGTCCCTTTTCTGAATAATTTGTGGTTCTAGATGTGACATAAAAAGCATGACCATAATCATCTAAGGCATTCCAGTCTCTACTCCCTTATTCTCTTATATTGTACTGGCTAGGCCATACAAAAGTAACCCAGTATTTAAAAATACAAAAATAATATGATATTTCAGGAAAATACTTGGCAATGGGAAGACAAGAATTAGAAGAAAAAGAAACCCAGTCTTCACTGTAGGTGCCACATTTTATTCAACTGCTGTGAGCCAAGAATGGGTACAGGTTTGTTAATAAAGTGAGATGAACAAATGGAGCTTAGACACTGTATCACAAATGAAGCACAAGTTATGCTACATAGTCCCATTTTCCCATTATTTAACTTACATTTGCCATAAGACCCTTTCACTGATGATTTCTTTGCTAATTTTCTTTCTATATCTGTTGTTTATCCATGCATTTTTACAAATATACCAAGTCACAAGTTTGCTTTCTACACATCTTCGACTTACTAATTGTTTACTAAGTGATAATTAAAAGATAAAACCTGTATTCTCATGCCAATGGTTCTAGTTTAAGCTCTCCACATTGTAACATTATTGTCACTAAACATACTGTAAAAATATTTAAAATACTTCTGATACTGTATTGTATTTACAAAATTGACTGAGAAGTGGTAAATTCACTAGTCAATTAGAGATCGGTCTGTGTCAGCCATAACCACTTGTCATCTTCGTATATAATTTGCACAGCAAATCAATGCAATATAAGCTGATTTCTAGCTATTGATCTAAACTTCTTTACATATAACAAAAATCTGATTCTGACAAATGATAGTATAAAAAGAAAAGGATGTATAAATTGTTATCGTTTGACAGCTAGCATCCATATTATTTCCATACTTACCGAAGAGAGCAGGTAAATTTTCAAAGTATTTAACAAACTAACTGCTGTTTGAATATTTGTGGATATTAAGCAAACTGATGTGCATTGATGTACATAACCTTAAAGCTTATGTCATTCACCCTATAAGCAACAGAGATCTACTGGAGTGATTCTTGTGCTGTAGTTCATGGGCAATCTCAGATTCAAAGCTAGTTCTGTCTCCAACACTGAGATTTTTCTCTCAAAAAGTAATAGAAAGAATGAAGCAACTGAAACTCTCAGATTTGATTTTCAGTATCCTGTCAAAAAGGCAAATACTTTCTCCAAATTAAACTATGAGGATTTTACACATGAATGCACAATGATTACAGACAGAAAAAAAGGTATTGATAGTGGCTAATTATGACAGATTTCAATTTCCAAGTTGTGTTACTTTTAATTTAATGTATCCTGAATATGACGAGACATTCATTCCTTCCTCTCTTGAACTGATGATAAGCAGTTACTCTAAACTGGCAGATGAATTATCATTTAAGAAATTTCAGATTTCATTAACTGTCACCAAGATCAAAGCAGGGAAACGGAGAGTCTAGTTTATAGCTGGTAGACTTTGGGTCTACCTTGTGCATGCCTCAAAAATGCTGACTTCTGAAAGGATGAGGGTTTGGGCCATTCTGCCAAGTAGTCTTCCCTGGAGTACAATAAAAAACTTCAGCAGCTGTCGCTGGATATCAAAGTATGGTCTAAAGCCAGTGCATTTCTGAAGCAACATTTTCTTTCATCCTTAGCTTACAGGTCTCACTATTTCAGACTTGAGTATTTATACTAACCTAAATGTTACTTCTATAAATAATTGTACTGTTCTTGCACATAAATATAAGTATAAACTTCCTTTCACCTTATGCACTACATCTGTGGATTTGTCCCTGACAGGAGGATAATTCACCACCTGGGATTCAGGGCATATGGCTCCAGAACAGAGATTTCCAGAGCTATGCCCTAGCTCTAAAGACTCTCATCATCCATGGGAAAAAAACCTTAACAATGTCAGGAATCCAGGTGGTGTAGCTTGATGAAAATCAAATACATTTAAGTGAAAAAGCCCAATAACTACCTTTAAAAGTACCATAAATTGAGAGATATTAAGATTTTAATAAGTAGTTGAAAAGCCCTGTACAAGCATTCATATTCTTTAACTATTGTAATGAGACATTAATTTCCAGGAAATTGGGAAAATGGGAAATAGGAAATCTCAGAATGCTAAAGAATAAGTGTTTGGGCAAATATACACTGAAGATACCTTAAAACACACATTAAAAATATGTGAAAGATCCCATGTTTTAAAAGAGAAACCTTTGTTTTAAAGCCAAGAACCCCATACTATGATCTGACAGGAGGGGTGAAGGAAACTGTTCTCTGTGTCTCTATGATACCCATTTTTCTTGCTCCAGAGTCATCATTTCATCAGTCATGTACCTTTTTTTTACAATTAATCATTCTACTTTTACAGCAAAATGTAAAATACGGAACCTCAGTTTCTCCCAGCAAGATAATATCCGGAGATATGCTGGGTTGTAAAGTATCACCAAGAAATAGTTTCATTTTTAATAGCTCTAATTTCTAGGTGTCTAGTTCTTCTGTAATTGGGTGATTCCCAGGAAAAAAAAAAAAAAAAAAAAAACCACACAAAAACCCACACCAAAAAACCCCACCAATAAACCAAGATGATTTTTTTGGTATAAAAATATCATAAACACCATTAAAAATATAAGAAGGAAAAGAAGTGGCAATTTTGTCTTTGTGCCTCTGCATTGTCCTTGCAAAATTGTTGTCTTAATCCACTTTTCCAGTCACAATTTTTTTAGCCCTTAACAGGACTTTCCTCGTTTCTTCCACTTAAACTTGATTTTCCCTTAATAGTTGAAGGACGTTTAGACAGCATCACATTAATTTCAGTGGACACTGAGTTTTATCTAATTCAGCAAGCCAGCCTTTGTTAATTAGGCCTCACAGGACGAGTGATTGCAAAGAACATCTCTAACTGTCACTGATCAATACCCGCAACAGAAGCAGTTCCAGCAGTCAATTACCTGTGTTTCTGAAAAGGAAGAAGGGTCCTATTCTTGTTAACTCCCTACATTTTTTTAAAATCACAAGGCCCCTCTGCCTGTCTTCCTATCTGGTTCAACCAGATGCATACAAATTGTATTTCCTCCTTCTAATGCTGCAGCAGGTTCATTCGCAGCAAAGTCCTCTGCAGCCCAGCAGTGCTCTTTAGCAACATTTTATGCTTCCAAAGCCATGAGCTTGACTGATGAGGAAGTCAACGCTCCAACAACACTAACAGAGATTCACTGTTTAAGCCTAGAGACATGGGCTTTGTTTGATTAGGTCCCAGCAGAATATGTATATGGAAAATAATTTAACATAACGCTACCCTGCAATCCTTCAGAGATAAGGAGTGAGTAGGGAGAGAAACAGATCACAGCCTTTAGCATTTGCTCATCATTTATTTCAGTGAAGATATATAAATATATATAAATATATATATGCATTTGTATATAAATTAGAACTTTGGGCACTTCAAATTATTCAAAATATTCCTTTCCACCTCCTAGAACCTGTTTTTCAATAAGCTCCTGTTCTCTGGGGGGATTATGAAGCTGTCATTCTTGTCATTGAGGACTTAGGGTTAAAAACCCCAACATTTCCAAAACCATCTCTGAGTTGTTATAATATGCGATAAAGTGCTAATCTCTCTAAAGGAGCTTGTTGGTAAAATCTTTTCTCTGTTCATGGAAGAGAACTGAGAATTTAGAAATTTTCTCTTGGCACATCCGTCATGCAATCATAAATTTTCAAAAACAAGCAAAAAAAACAAGTGCAAGACTGTAAAGAGATTGACTCTTCACTACTACGCTGAACGGTCAATGTTTAAAGGTGGAATTAACAGTGGAAAGATATTTTCTGTTTTTCTACATGATTTCCCTTTGTAGCCTCCTCTAAACATCTGTTTTTAAGGGTGTACAGAAAAACATTGGTTGTTAAGTTGTAGGTGAGGGATTGTTTGTTCTCTTGCAACACTAAACAGTTATTAGCAGAAAGGCAAAACATTCAGTGCAAGATAAACACACCTAAGTTTGGATGCTTACATGTGAGCATGCTAAAGTCAAAGAATACCTAAGCAATACACATCATTGAGTTTAGAGCACAATTCAGCAATTAGACACTCAGTTCAGTTGCTCATGCATAGCAAGCCAGTGTATGAAATTGTTCGTGCATAGAGACTCCTTTCTACAAGTTTGTGCATCCAGTATTAATCCCTTCCATACACAAATTCAGATACAGAACTCCACATTTCCCTAAGCTGTGAGTGTTACAATGGACTACTGGCAATTTTTACATATCCGCCTCCTTAAAATTATCCAAAAGGCACTTATTTCACACTTCTTACTCTCACCACAACCCTAGTTTCACAAATTCTTTGTATCTTCCATGTTAAATGTAAGCTCCTCAGCATGTAGCTGAGCATATAGCTATAGCTCCTCTAAATTATTTTTCTGATTTTTCATAATTAGTCTTCACTTGCCTGTTGCCTGCCTACTCATCTCTCATTCATGTCTCTTTAGTCTTTTTTTCCCAATCTGATATCACCTTTCCCGTACCACCATAATGATTATCTATTTCTGATATGTCCCTCAAGCCCATTTTCTCCTCAATAATGATCAACCCGTTCTATCTGCACAATTTTTCCTTATATATAATTTTTGCTATGCCTTTCCCACACTCTAACCTATTTGTGTCATGGAACAGCTTGTGATATCATGCCTCAGAAATAAAAAAAAAAAAACCACAAGAAAACTAGAGACTGTTATTTAACATCTCAGTAGTTCCAGTAGTTCTAATCAAAGCATCTGTTTCAAGAAGAAAAATATTAAAAAAAAAATTCTGTTCAGAGTTTGTATAGTTGTGAGACTCTCATTCAAAAATATGTTTTTTCCAGATGAAAAAATATGTTCCTGTTTTATCTATGCCTAACTTCAGAGAAGGATTTTTTTGTTTCTTCCATAAGGGTTGACTATCACAAACACCTATGGTGGATCAAAGAAAAGGTTTTCTTATTTTATAGGTGTTAACAATCCCATTTACTCCTGCAAGTTAACACAATCCTATCCTTCCAAAGTTTAAAATAAAAGGACAGTTCCCAAAACATCTTCCAAAGCAATTAAATACTATATTCAAAGGTTCCTGCAAAGACCTCTAAGCAAGCAACTATTTTCTTAGACCCGGTAATAAATTTTTCAAATCCAAGTTGACCTTAAATTGCATTCTAGTATCATGATTGCAAACAGAGCTATTACACTATTTACAATACTTACCAAGACAGAATACAGTATCTTGAGACAAGCCTGAGAGATTTAAAAAAATATTTTCCAAGTCACTGCTAGCATGAAAATCTATCCTAAAAAAAAAATAAGAAAAAAAAAAAAAAAAGACGATGGATATTTACGGTGATAATGAGCAGAGGTTTTGACAATAGCATCAAATGTTTTGCATCTAAAATAAAATACTAGTCTCAGTAATTCTTCTTTTAAAATAAATCTAATTGTACAGTTCTGTTTTTGTGCATATTACCTCTATTAAAAGCACCATTTACAAGGTTTCAGGGGTTTGCATCTCTAATACAAAACCTTAGTGTATTAAAGAAGTGAAAAATATTGTGTTATGCGCCTTTATGTCTTAGAAGTTCAGTGTGGTAAAAGTAAAAAAAAAATATTCAAAGGCATTGTAATTTGAAACAGTATAACCTTTCTTCAGTTTTAAGAACATTAAGACCAACATTAAGGATATGAAAAAAATAAATTGCAAAACACAAATATTTTACAGTGGTTGGGCAAATTTGATTCCTTGGTATTCAGTAAAGTATATGAGATAATACACACATTTTGACTGAAGAAACGTCCCAGGATAATTATGAAATATTTAGGGCTTAAGAACATTGTTTGCATCTCTCCATGGCTAATGCAAGCTTAACTGTAAGTCACCTGCTTCAAATCAAAAGGCAAAATTCTTAAATATAGATTATACATATAAATATAATTTCATATATATTTAAAGCACGATAAAGGAGCTTCGTTATTATTTGAAAGTAAGATTTTGGTGGTATCGATATTGTAGAGTAGCAATTATTTTAATCAGAGATGATCTGAGCATTGTGATCTGAACCAGAACGTCATAG
This sequence comes from Tringa tobata, assembly GCA_033628505.1. Lineage (NCBI taxonomy): Eukaryota > Metazoa > Chordata > Aves > Charadriiformes > Scolopacidae > Tringa > Tringa tobata. The sequence goes on from JAHREE010000480.1 coordinate 6,999,675, forward strand.
CTTTTAAAATTTCTAAATAAAATGTGCCGTGCAGGCACTACTCATCCCAACTCACTGTTCTGCAGCCAAGATTTTTCTCTAAAAGACATTGGGCTTTTAAAATGCATAAATAGTACAGATAAAGTTTCAGTACTATGACCCAGAACTTGTGTATGACTCTTGTCCTTTAGGCTACATTTAGCTACCCTGGATTCCAAGAACTATTTATTATGAAAAATTTTATAAGGCAATAAATGGCTTTTATGGATGACTACATCAGAGCAAAGCAGATAATCACAAAAAAGATTTATGCCAAGTACATCTAAAACCCATGAACACTGTAATAAGACATCAAAAAAGAAAATTCAATGAACACAAAAATCTACCATGATTGTTTCCTTGTCTTTGAAAATAGTGTTTGAAGGTTCAAAGAGCAAATCATCATTCAACAGAACGGCCTGTGTGGAAACAGCTTTGTATGATAAATCAGAGAGAGGGTGCTGGCAAGAGTGGAAACAGGACAGAGACTCAGCTCTGATGTTCTGATCAAAATGGATTGTTTGGTAGAAAATGAGCCTTCTTTTCAGGGATAGGGTGGGGAATAACCTGCAATACTGGAGTTATGAAAGTGTCAAGGATTTGTAGTTTTTTTTCATGAGAAGAAAACTGCATCTTTTTATCATAGCTGCTAAACACCTGCCTTGAATTTAATAGTGTACTCTCCCACAAAAAAAACAGTGCAAAATAATATGAGATTGCGTACAAGCAATTGTGCCCAGTGTGTTACCCTGACCTTTTCATCAATTATTTTATGTTTTCCAAAAACTTTAGAAATAAACTACCAAAGATTAAAAGATAGAAGCTGTCCCACCAGAACAAGAGACGTAAAAAAAACCTGGAGAATTGAGCTGCCATCTAATTCCCACATAAGGCTTTAAAAAAGAGCAACAGGAAATTCTTGCCTAATAAGCTTATAATGCATTCCAAAAACTCCAGTTGTTATTAACATTTTGATAGTAAGTCAGTAAAGGAAAATATTGGCAAGATTAACTTTGAGACAAAATTAGCATCCAGTTATGCACCATCACTTTCTCTGTCGCGTAAATGGAGTGAAAAACACCAATTGTCATTCTCATACTTCAAGGAAAAGAAATACCTCAAGGCAGTTTGGTAAAAATCAAAATATTTTACTACTATGTATAAGGCAACTTCTTCATGGGATGACATTATCTTGTATGGAATCACATATAAAGAGAGGAAAAAATTACCATTAGAGGTCTGAGTAGCTGATGAAGAGTGTTAAATTGGATAAGATTTAACAATAACGTTTATTTAAAGAAAATATACCATTTACTTTTGATTGAGAACTCAACCAGCAGCATTTGTCCTCTCATAAAAACTATAATCTGCAAAGCTACTACTTAAGAATCATAGGATCATATATTTTGGTCTGTAACTATGAAGAAATATTGAATGAAAAGCATCTTATTGTCATTGTTTCTTTACTATATTACTTCTCTGAGGTCATAGCAACTTCTTCCTCCATCTACTACTGTTTATATTAGATTCATACTGTTGAATGTCCAATTTGGAAACAAAACCATGGCAAATAAATCCTAATTCTAATTCAATAACTGAAATTCAGTATTATTTCTTTCTATAAGCTTGTATAGAAATTACATATAAGAGAATATTTTAATTTAGGATGTCCTCAAGTAAAATTTTTGTTTCAATATTATTCATGATTCTGTATTATCCAACAACTTCTCATGAATAAAGATGATTTTCTACACTTATATAGCTTTGATCAGCTCAGAAGTTATAAGAAAAGTAGCTGTACTTTTTTATTCTCACTGATGTTATTTTTATCCTCTCTTTTGTTTTAATCTTTTTTTAGAAGCTGCTAATCTTCAGTGGAGAATCAGACACTCAAATAGACAAAACTTTGTCCTTTTCTTCAATAATATTTAAGAAACATTATAGTGCAAGAAACACCTACTGTGGAGCAGCAAGATTATTTTGAACTGTTCTTGAAACTCAGCAGTTCCAAATGCACACACTGAGCAAATTCTAAATAAGGTTTACAGAGTGGAGAAAGGTCTGCAAAGATTATCAGTCTGATGACCTTGTTTACAGTTTGCTCTCATCCCAAAATGTCTGTGATACACGGAGCTAGTAATACAATATAATATTTTGCCCTTTTGCTGCAGTTTTCATCTGAGGTGTCAAAGAAGTTTACCAACATACAATTCATCTCTGTAACATTGCTTCAGTAAATCTTGTTACATCCAATTACTTCAGGTGAACTGAGATAGAAAAAAATATCTACTTTACAGACACAAATAATGGAAAACAATGCATGAAGGATTCTGAAATCTAGGATGCATCCCTGCTTCTAAATTCACTATGACCTATATCTAACTATTCCTAAGAGATATTTATCTATTCTTTTTTGACTATGTATGTATATGTCTCCTGCGGGATACTCCACAACATCCCTGAGAAAGCTAGTTTGCTGATAACTGTAGTTTTGATTAGGAGATTTCATTTAAATGTCAGAACTAAATACGTCTTGGAGTGATTGATTTCAACAGCAACTTCTGTCTTCTTTGAACATGGAAAATAATTAATTCCTCCTATTTTTACATCTCTTTAATTTAATTAAAAGCTACGAGGTCTTTTTTTCGTTCTTTTTTTTTTTTTTTCCCTAAGCTTCCATTGATCATTCTTTTTGTTTTCCTGAAGATATTTTCAATACTTTGGCCTTCAGCCTTCTTTGGGAATTCATTCCAGCCTTGATACAGTATATCTTTTGCAATAACAGTTGCATTTGTATATGCATACATCAGTTGAATAATATTTGTTCCTCCGCAACAACATGATATTCCTAATGCTGCAAATTACTATAACCAATAGATTGTTTTCTCTCAGAAAGACCCCTGCAACATCTCTGCTAACTACCCCAAATAGTTACCCAGTTTTATGCATTTTTTGGACTTTCATCTGAAACATGTTTCTGCACATTCCATATCTTACATCATGTGTGAGAAACAGTTAGAATCCTAGTAAACTCAAAATATAAAGTACATGTTTCTTCTTATTTTCCTGAAAAACATAACATTTTACGTTATTTTGTCTTAATACATTTCCTATCATTCTTCTTCACAGCAATTCTTTGTCTTTGTGTCTCTAATGTTGCTTTGTTAAGGAATCATCGGTTCTCCAGAATATCTTATTCCTTAGACTTCCTTCCTATGGGACCTGGCTTCCCAGAGCTCCTTATGGCTCTATAGAAGTTTATTGTGCATTGTCATTAGCTTGCTTTTTCTTTCAGGAATTCCTTTATTTCAAAATCAGTCTCATCCAAGTTACTCCTACTTTCAAATTTCCAAAATTCCTGCCTAGAGACTTCTGTTAAGCCTATAAAAACCTTATTTTTAGCCTCTATTTCTCCTTTCAGTATACCAAAAGATCATTCATGCATTTTGAATCCTGGAGTCTGGTTATATATATGTACACATAAATACTCCCAGAAATGTCTAAGATGCATTTGTTCAGCTGAATAGATCTTCAGACTCCGCTCAACATGACTCACTTGTGTAAAGGGAAGAACTGGTGCTTCTCCTTAAGACATTCTCATGTAATATACCAGGTCTTTAGTTATCTGTCTTTTATTTCTGCCGTATCTGGACAGGTGTCTTGGACAACCTTGGACACTACTTTAAATGGCAAGAGATGCATGTCTATAAGGGACTGAATTAATGTATCGCTTCATTTACTAGCTCTGTAATAACAACAGTGAGACTGCAGGTACGTACTGCAGGCGCCTAGATCATATAATACCTAATTGCATGCTGATAACTACATTATAAATGCCTCAGTATACGAGCCTCATCCATTGCACAATTCAGCTGCAGAAATGTAAATCATCAATCTACTGCAATTTTTGGTGCCCCTGTCTGCTGACCTTCAGCTGCTGCCTCAGAAGGGTAGGGCAGTTCCTATGTCATGTCTACCAGTCCCATGCTGCTATCTCATGTACAGCAGCGTACTTTCAATGGTACTAGATACAGATATTTTGGGAAATTAATTTATTCCTAAAATTAAGTGAGATAAATCTGTCCATTAGTCTTTATCACACCAACTAAGTTCTAATATTGATTATGTATTAAGGATTCTACTTCTTCCTGGAACTGTTCCTCATCCTTTTGTAATGGTAAATAAAGAACTAAGGTTGGCAGCAGATTTACTGACTATCCCTTCTCTTCTTCATCTGCAAAATCAATATCATTATTCCTCTTGGCTATTAGATCTTTGTTTAGATTTCTGTTGGTTTTATCCTGGTATATCCTTATCTGATATAATTTGTTACTATCTCCTCATTGGGTTCATCTATATGGTGCAGCACAGGGGGAATGACAAATGTTAGATTAGTGTTAGATGGTGTTAGATATTGTTAGATCTACCATGGTTCTAACATCATCTATAATAATTGCTTATTTACAAGCAGCAAAATCTACAACAGTTCCCGGGGCTATATACATACCATATCTATAAAATGCAAAGGGACAACTGTATAGATGGCTAATGCAGAACAGATTTACATGTAACCTCACAGAGTGCCTTGCATCCTAGCATCAGGTCACACTTGGTGCTCCAAAATTTCCTTCATACTAATGAAGCACTCAGATTTCCCTATTCTTCTCAAACTGACTTCTTGCTCTGGTTGTGTTCCAGCCTGCTTCAGAAAATCTATCACCAGGGACAGTGTATGCCAGGTTTTTTTAACCCATTCTTCCGAGCACTTGCTGTCATGAAAATGTAGGCTGTAGTCCTTATAAATGCAGACAGAATCCAGGCTAAGACAGCAAGGCTTGGGTGTAACCCTCTCAAATATAGTTAGAAGTTCAGACAGGAGACAAGGACCTGCTGTTACCACACACATTTAAACCTCCTGCTATGAATTCTGTTCAGTTCTTCTCTTCAGGTTTATGCTAATTCATTCTCTGTTGGTTTTAGATTCTTCTTGTCTGGATCAGCTCTCCCCTGTCACAGAGGACAATCCCTCCTGCAGAAAGTATTTCAGTGCACCACAAGCAGACTCAAACTTCTTAGCAATGTGCCGTGTTAGGGATTGGAAACAGTTAGATGTAGGAGCAAAGAGGATCATACATTAATTTACCATGAGAATCAGAACAGAGTTTGTAGCTGCATCACTGTAGGCAAAATTGAAGAGAAAATAAGTGCCTTTTTCTATTTTGGTGGCATATTCAAAACCAGAAATGCTCCTGCTTAGATGTTAGCAATTAATTAAAGCAGAATGCATTTTATACAAGTGATACACAAGGGATATATATTTTTCTCCAATTTAATTTAATCAGTTTATCAAAAAGCTGCAGCTCTTGTTTCCAATAAGGGAAGAATGTTCTTCCCTGTTGATTAACTTTTGCTTGTGGCAGATACTTTTTGCTTCTGTTGAAAAAAAAAGTCATACTTGGGTGTTAATATTATCTTCACTGTGTTATTTCACTTTGAAGTAATCAACTGGGTTTTGTTGGTGGTTTTTTTTTGTAAAGAGCCGCTCAGAAAATTATTCTCAGAACATACAAAAATTTCCAGTTTCCCATTCTCTTTATATCAATAGATGATACGATATAATATACAGGTCTATAGCTAAAATATCTTTCTGCTAATGAAAGCAAAAAAAATTGTGCAAATTTAAATATTATGAGTTCAATTCCCTTCCACAATTGTGTTGATTAATTTTAATTTGATTGAGGGGAAAAATGGGCCTATAAAATTTGAAAGAGTAAAGTAATATTTCCTACATAACTGCTAATATTCATAAATGTATCAGGAATGTAAGAATCCAGATTAGATTTTTTTGGTAGTATCTCCTTCTAGCCTGACTTCTACAGGAATAATACCTCAGAGAAAAAGTGCAAATAGCACCTTTCTTTTTCTTTTTTTTTTTTCTTAAAGCACTCTGCTGCAAACATAAAGAGTACAAAATAACTCAAATTCTTCTCTTACTTCTGTTTAACCAGTCTTGCTGAATTTCATTGGTGTTAATGATGGATTTTTTGAACATGAGCAGAAAATGAGGAATGTGAGGGTGAAAAAATTGACAGTAGCATTTGTGAAGAGATCACGCCAAATTTTTAATAAAACATATTTCTCTATATGCAGCAACCGTGAGTCATATTTGGATGATGAAGCTGTTCTCCAAATGTCTTTCTCTTCAGTGACACCTCCCGGCTGTCACAACAAGAGGAAGTCAGACAGCAGTGAGGATACTGGTTTTGTGCTCCCACATTAAAATTGTGTGGAGGAAGAAACAGATAAACACAAGCAAAGCAGTGAAGTTTACTTTGCAACTAACACAGATCTTTGACTTCAGTGACAGGCAAAATTCAGGGGCTATATCTAGACTAATTCTATGTCTACTACTAAAGGAACATCGTGTTGATGTAAACAAGTCCATACTCCTTGATTTCAGAGCCATGAACTAATATTGGTTCTTTTAATTTTACACAATATACGTATCTTAGGGGATGTGTCATGGCTATAGATCTGTAGACTCCTTTCATATTCTGACTCCGTATCTGATTAAAACATGCAGCAACCTCTCTTCTGTACCACCCATTCTGTATTGTTCAACACCATGGCAGAGAACATTTTAAAGTGCAAGTAACTTATTTTTGCTCTGGTTTTGACACTTTTTCTGTTTGTCATAACATATTAATTCATTTCTTATTTGCAGATTCTTCAAGTTCTGTTACAATTTTTTGCACAACTTCGTGTTTTCCTTCTGTGACAAAAGATTTTTTTTTTTCTGATTTTAAATATAGGATTTTTCTTTCAGCAATGGAGAGCCACAGCTGTCTGAATATCTTACAAAGCAAAACAGCAAAACAACTTTTGGCTATCCTCAGTTTCATACTAAAAGTGGCTCCTGACTTTTTATTTCATTGTCTCAAAAGGAAAGGACAATTCATTTGGCAAAAGTTTACTTGTCTCTCCATTTCTGGCTGACATGCTGTCAAAGGTTATTAATTCATCAAGTCTACATTCATTAGCATAATTGGTTTTGTATTTTTTTAAAAAAGTTGGCTCTATTAATCAAGTTTGATCACAAGCTTATCTTTTATCCCCAAACTTCAGTAGTTATATATTTCATATGTCAGATCTCCCGACTTTGTAGGATCAATACTTTCCAGCACTGGCTGTCACTGAACTACATATTACTTTACCAGGGGTATGTAATCATTGTAGCCATAATTGTTGAGACATAATTTTCAGCTCAATATGACCATTAGAACTGTTTTAAGATTTTTAGCTTTTACAATTTCATGCTCGTTATTGCTTCAGCAGGTTAGAAACATATTAGTTTTATAGTTACACTAGTTGTCCCAAAGATTTTACTCAGGATTTCCTACTCAGTCCCTTCCTAATCTGTGCTTTATAGAGTGGTTTGGGTTGGAATAGACCTTCAAATTTCATCTAGTTCAATGCACATGCTGTAGACAGAGGCATCTTTCACTAGATGAGATTGCTCAAAGCCCCATCAATGTAAATTTACCCTGTTTCGGCTTAAAACTGTTGCCCCTTATCCTGTCACTACAGGCCTCGGTATCCCTCTGTCTTTCTTGCAAGCCCCCCTTAAGGTCTTCCTGGGACCTTCTCTTCTCCAGGCTGAAAAACACAACTGTCTCGACTTTTGTTTGGAGGAGAAGCCCTCTGACTAATTTCGTGGCCTTCCTCTGAACCGATTCCAATGGGTCCATGTCTTTCTTTGATGCAGTACTCCAGGTGGGGTCTCACCAGAGCAGAGAGGGAGAATCACTTCCCTCAACCTGCTGGACATGCTTCTTTTTATGCAGCCCAGGATACAACTAGCTTTCTGGGCTGCAAGCACACATTGCCAGCTCATGTCCAATATACTAGAAGTAATCAACATTTTTGTTGATCAAAAGCTTTATTAAAAGGTTTTCCAGATGGAAAAATGTTCTGTAAAAATTAATTTTCATTACGATTTTCTGAATGTCTATAAAAGTAAACATTACGGGTTTACTATATTTATTGCTAATTTAGTTTTGGGGAAAAACTTAGTAAAATTAATTACTCCGTATAATAATATTCCATAGCTTTTTCTGTTAGCTGAACAGGTCACTGTTCTCCCATATCACAGAAATCAGTAAAAGCAAAGACTTCTTTTTACCTCAAAACATTAGATTATCAGAGAATGAATCTACAGGAACTATATCTTTCTTTGCCAAATTACCAGTCCTCCACATGTTAATTGGAGATATTAATGCAGAAGGGTCCTTTTCTGGCTTTACCCCACATTTCAGTTGGCTTTTGTCCATTTTATTTTCTGGAACATACTGTTAATACATTTCATTTCCAGCATGCCACTCAGCAAGGATTTCACATGCACACCATATGACAGATGTCCTTAATGATGCATGATCTTTCCAGATTCATTTTATTAAATTTTTAATAGCAGATCCTTGTAAACCTTGAATTATCCTTATATGGCCATCACACAATTACACACTTAAAAGAATGCATATTCAGACACTTAAACATTTCCCAGTGCTCAATCTCTTTTACCATTAGATTTATATATGTCTGTATGTTTCTTCCCCTTGAAATTAAGCTTAAGCAAGCAAGTCAACATATGCAGCCTCTGGAAAGCATCAGGCAACACAACTCTAAAGCAACAACTCCAGTAATAATATTTGTTCACAAGATCTAAGAATGTTTAAAAAAGATTACTTAAACTCTGTAATAAATTAACATCAAGCTTTTTTTCCTGTTCATAGTTCCTTCTTGCAATCCAAAACTAACATATATTCCTAATGCAAATTGTGGTTTCCAGAGTATCTCACAGGACTCTCTCAGTTATGCCTGGTGGTTACAGCTCAGGTAAGAGATCCTAAGGTTTTTTGAAGTCATTTTTTTAATGTGCATGCCAGCAGAGAAAGGTGGCAAAATGTTGTGCATCATCAGAAAGAGTCAATGAAAGAAAGGATCAAGATTTACAAAAACACTTACTGAAACTTCTGAAAGACCATTTCAAAACAAACACAAGAAAGAAGTTTTTCTTCCCAGCAGATAGTGAACTTCCAGAATCTATCACCACAATCAGCAGGTTTATTAACAAGTGCATGAACATATGATAAAGGGATTAGGCAGTGCTATACCTTTTACAGTCCCTGATCCAACAGTTGTAGATGCTGTGGAAGTTAAAAGGAGATGGACCAAAGAAAGTGGACAGACTTACATGCTCCTCTGAATTAGCATCTCCTTTTGCCACTTTCCAATCCATGGGACACCTCATGTGTTTACGTGCATGAAGGCACAATACTGAAGTTAAAACTCAGGACATAGCAAAAACCTCTAGCAGAGACTATTTTTCTATTTTATTTTTTTGTTCCCTGATCAATGAAGGCTGTTCAATGAAGAATGGAACAACTGAATGGAACTAAGGGAAAACACAGCAGCTGTCCAGAAATGTGAAAGATAATTGGAAGAATTTTAAATGAAGCTTGATCTATAAGCCACACATGTTAGCTACAAGGTGAGCACTCAGATGATAGACTGAAAAAATGAGAGTAATTCGGTTGTTAAACAGTTGGCCTCTAGTGCCATTCTAGATGCAGTAGACTACCTCAGATACTTCTCTTGGGCTGGCAGATAGAGCCCAATAAATAAGTGTGCCATCCTAGAATAATAGCTGGAGCACATAAGAAATTAATGGCCTGCAGGTGTTTAAAATGGTACAAGTCATGTGTTTAGATATATAAGTCTGTTCTCTTTCTTCTTTAATGGAACACTAACAATAAATCTACAGTGCAAAACTTTGAAATATATGACATTCCCTGTAAAGACAAAATATGAGTGATGTATTTTTAAACAGAGACAATGCAAAAAATATGGAAGCCTTAGTGACCATAATAGACAGTAATTGTGGTGGTGCTTGTAAAGCCACTCACACCAAAATTGCACGTCTACAAATTCCTCTAAAGTGCTTTTTAGTAACACCTTGCAGTCTTCTGGTAATCTCTTTAGTCTATACATAGAAATAAGGAATATTTTCTAGAAATTTGATCAATGTTTTGCTGTATTTACTTTTGTTATGCTTGATACTATTTTGTCTGTTGGTGGCAAGACATTAAGTCTGGTGTAAACTTGCCCAGTAAGGAGATAACGCAGCAAGAAGTACTGGGAAAGTATCAATGATAGAAATGCCAACCAAGTTTACTAACTTCCTGGTTTAGCACAAATGTTTTGTACAGTCTTTTATAGTTGCCATATGATTTTTTGTTAGGTTTGATATTATTCTATCTGGTTTTTGAATAAAACCAGGAAGTTCATTTGGAAAATTTTGAGATTGAAATGAAAATTTTGAGGTTGAAATGAAAATTTTGAAGTTGAAATGAAAATTTTGAAGTCAAATTTAGCAGAAGACAAACACCACCTATTGATTGAAAAGCAATCCAGTTTGGAAGACTTAAACTATTTGATACGTTGAAAAAGTACTGTCACAGGACTGAAACTATCAAGTGAGTTCTTGGAATATATTGGAGATGACTTTTTTATTGCAAAAAAGTGCAAGAATCAGCTCACAAATATTTTAGAGTTTCTGCATAATAAATTAAAATGTGAAGGCAGAAAGTAAAGTAAACAAAAGGAATTAAAAAGTAAAGACTTCACAGTTCTGAAGAAAGTAAAGAAAAAGCAATTCTTGGAATTCAAGAAGGTGGACTTAAACAAGTCTGAGAACTTTTTTTGTGAAGAAATTAGTCTAAAGTAAAAACTGATATTTCTAAAAAAGACAGTATTAAAAGTTTTGATGCAAATTATCCCAATACAAAGGAAAGATGAGATTAGGAGGTGTCGTGGAGACATCCTTTTTACAAGGAGTCATATGGAAATGATGAGGGGTAATGGGTACAAGTTACTCCTGGCAGATTACGATTGGATGCAAGAGGAAAATTTTTCACAATTAGTCATTGGAATAATGTCCCCAGAGAAGTGGTGGGTTCCTCAACCCTTTCATTTTCAAGATTCAGCTGAACAGGGTGTTGGACCATCTTTTCCAGACCATGCTTTTGCCAACAAAAGTTGGACCAGATGACCCTTGAGGTCCCTTCCAACCTGGTATTCTATGGTGCTGTGATATTTTGATGGTTGGACCCAGATGGTAATCAGTTGTACTCTACCTAGGTGCTTCTAACAGGAGTTATACCACAGGAGTCTATCCCAGGTACTGTTACATTTCAAGTCTTCATCAGAAAACTAGAGGAGATAAGGGAGAACATGCTCATCAAGTTTGCATTTGACATGAAACTGAGAGGGTGAAGCAGCTAATATGCTTGAGGGCAGGACTGCCATTCAGACAACCCAGAAAGGCTGGAGGAATGGAGCAGCTCTGTGGATAAGGCTCTGGGGTCATTGTGGGAACACCATGGTGTGCCCTGGCAACTCCTGAGTTACAGAGGAACAGCCCATAGATCAAGGGAGGAGATTGTCTCCCTTGTTAGATCACATCTGTTACAAATGCTGGAGAAATTACAGATTAATAAAGAGATGCATGAATGGAAAAATCCTGTTAAGTCAGGAATCTGATTATCATATTTATAACTTAAAAGTATAGTTTTGGGCACCTGTCACAGTTTATCTTTCAGACTAAGTATAGATAATTTCAACCCAGTTTCTCAAGGATTGTGAAAAGTAATTTGCAATAGAATTTACTTCAAAATTAAGACTAGTATTTGATACCGTAAATAATAATACATGTAATTCATAAACAGCTATTGAAATTGTATAAAAATATATTTTATTACAGAGCCATAATAATGAAAGGGTTTTAAGAGGTCATGTCGTCTTTTCTGCCTCTAAGAGGCAGATGAATTAAAGTTAAAGCATTTCTGACAGATATTTGTCTAAGCTGTTCTGAAAATTCTTCTCTTCTACAGCCTCTTTAAACCATTTACTCCAATGTTGCATTAGTGTTTTCCTCTAGGCAAACCTAGGTCTCCTTTGCTTCAATTTAAGACTAACAATTCTTTTCCTATCTCACATCCTATGAGTAGGTTTCAAGCTATCAGTGTAGCAAACCTTTTTTAAAAAAAATTGCACCTCTAGGAGGCAACAGAAAAGACAGATTGGAAAAAAACCTCCACAGGTTTATATTCATAACACTATAAAAAGTAGAGTTAAGACCCCATATAGAATGTAATGTACAGTTTTGGTTACCTACATTAATGAATTTAAATTGAAACACTCTCAGAGAAATGCCAAAATAATTACAGTAATGGAAAACCAGGCTTATGAAAAGAGGTTAAAGGACTTGACTTGTTTATATGAGGAGTCATTTAATTTTGTTAAGCTAAACATTTGGGGCTTTGGAAGAAGTGAGAAAGAACTAATTAAATTGAAAGATAATGCTGGTGCAAAGCAAAGAGCTATAAATTATGTATATATTTTCAGACAGAATAAGAAAAAATATATATAATCATAAAGTAAATTTTCACATAAACTTATATGCAGGACTGTAGGGACAATTAATCAAATTGTTCTAAGAGAGTATTTGATAAAATTTATGGAAAAGATTCTGATGATCCAAGAATTACGAAATTTGAATAAGCATTTTTGATTTCAAACCTGAATGTATCCACAAGAAATATTTTTATCTTAATGTTTCTATATGTTTTTTCTCAATTATGTTGTTTCAAGAACTTCCTTGTTTCAAGAATTTCAATAATTGCCACAGGAAACAGAAGAAGGTTTTTTGGAGATCAATTTCTAGGGTGCTTTTTGTCTTAGTGGCCAAGAGTAAGGATGCAATGTTAGCAACAGTGCACTGATTCTCCAAATGTTCTCCATTTGCTTGCAACATCTCTTGCTTATAACTAACCAACTGCAAATATGAAGTCAAATCAAGATCCTTCCCTACTCCAAGAAATACTGTAAGGTTATTTAGAGGGTTATTGAGATCTAATGTATTTGATGTTGATACTTGATTTGGTTTCTTGCTTACCCAAATAATATATGACATTATCACAAGATTATTTACATATTTATAAAAAATTATTTCCTGTTACTGTAGAGACATAGGACATCAACGGTGATCTTGATCTCTTCTGTTCTGTACTATATTACTATATACTATATAAAACAACTGAAAACGTTGTTTTCACTTACAATGTATTTCTTAAATTTCTTATGGGCTGGAAGCAAACATTTAGTACTTTGTGATGTGTAGGATTTGTTTTATGTTCCTTCTTTCCTAACATTTCTTTTTCTTTTTTCAACTTCTCTTATAATTATGAGGATTTACATAAGTGAAAGTAGGAGGAAAAGGAGATGAAATTTGAATTTCCACATGTTAAAGTTTCACATCTCAGTTTAACACAATCTCAGACTCTCGAAAACAGTCTGGATCATCTAGACCAATTTAGTCATTTTTAGAAAAATCTTTTGTGTCTCTGCTGGCTCAATATGGGCATGTGGCATTCTTCAATAGCTGAAATTGCCTGCTCTAAGAAAATAAAAAGGGTTGTTAATATATAATGACTTCATTCTCAATATCTGAATTGTCATGATTAATCAGCAGAAAAAAAATAAATCTGTTTGTCTGACCCAAGAGCTAAAAACAAATAAAAGAAACCAAACTTCTAGCAATACATTTTCAATAACTGCAGTATCACTTGACTAGTCCATTCTTTTTAATGCATATTTTTAGCAACACCCAGCTGCTAATGATAGGGAATCCTGAGACACATGTTACCAAACAACACGTAAAAAAAAAAAAATCATATTTTTGTCAAGATTGACAAATTCAAATTTGAAGTCTCTGTTTTGGAGGTATACCTGCCTGGTGTAACTTACTATACTGGATGGGGTTAGATGTGTTTGCTTGCTCTTTTTTGTTTAAGAATTCCAGTTGAGAAGAAAACTGGAACATTTGTTCAAACATCATATAAAACTTGTGTTTAATATGTTAGTACTTAGAAATTAATATTTTCAATTTTGTATACAAACCTTTGTACTAACCAATTTTTTAACATTATTCATTTAGAAATGTGAACATTTAGTTAGGCTAATTTTAAAGGTAGTAATTTTAAAGGCTAAGCAGAAAACATAAAGGCTTCAGTTCAACTGTTTAAATAGAAAATAGATCACAACATGTCACATGTAAGCCCACATTATCTCAAAATATGTCATCAGAAATTGATATTTTATCACATTAATGTGTCTTCACCAAGAACTGTGAAAAACATTATATAGAGCTGAACTTTCACTGATTACCTGGTCAAATGGCTAGTGCTTGCCAGTTCTTTCAATTGCCTTTGGTTGGCTATGAATAAAGCTGAAATTGAGCAGAATATATATTTTTATTATTATTATTAGGAATAAACTGTATCTCATGCCTTGTGAATTAACATATTGAAAAATCCATTGTTTAATTGAAAGGAAGACTTGAGATTCTAAAATCTATTATTAATGTATTGTTCCTTTTTATTTTATAACAAACACCATTAAATGTTTATGGGTTTTGGCCCTTTTTAGATAGGAATGCTGGAGTGGAATTACAATTAATTTAAAACCAAAATGAACCATACTAGAAATAAGAGTAAATAAAGTTTATTAAAAAAAATAAATCAAAATTGTTTTGAGGGAGACCTTTAAAGCTTCGCTGCTACACATCTGAAGTCATTCTGTAGTCATCAACATCATCTTTCTATCTTGCTATTAGAAATCTACATGTATTTCTATTTCCTCATCACTCCCGTGGTATACTATATTTGCTCATAGAAAGAAATGTTCGATTATATCATTATGGATACTCATGTAGAACTCTACTGGGGGGTTTTTGGCAATCAGTACTCCTTGTATTTCTTTTTTATTCATTAAGTAGGATGCCAACAGGTACAGGCACGTCTACAGGACTTTTTGTCATATAACTCATTGCAAAGAATTAAATATACTTAAATCCTGAAAAAATAGATTCATAGCTGTCATAGTATTACCCTAGGAGTCTTATAGTCCCCACTCACTTCCTACCCACAGTTCATGAGAAACAGGTAGTATGTGTAAGGAATAAAGTATTTAAATGACACTAGCCTCCGCATCCTGTTTTCATCCACAAATGACAGCGTTTGAATTTGGTGGAAGGGGAGGGCCTTTCACCATATACCAAAGACAGTAACCAAACTTATTTGACTTTTTTTTTTCATTGCTCTTTAAAAAAAATAAATAATTTTTGTCTCATAATAAAATAGCTATGTCTAGCAAACAAGATTTGTGATCTTGAGATATGTCCATCAGTGTCATTTTCCAATGCATTAACTTGTAGCAGTCACCAGGGAGTCCTCATATTGGTAGAAAGTTCAGGGAATAGGAGTGTGAGAGTAAAGTGAAAAAGTGGAAAAAAAGAAAAAAGAAAAAAGGGAAAGGGAAGGGGAAAGGGGAAGGGGAAGG